>VYZW01021803.1:9549-35409 GCA_013401315.1 Balaeniceps rex
AAAAATGATCCGAGGGCTGGAGCACCTCTCCTACGAGGACAGGCTGAGAGAGTTGGGGCTGTTCAGCCTGGAGAAGAGAAGGCTGCGGGCAGACCTTATTGCGGCCTTTCAGTACTTAAAGGGGGCCTATAGGAAAGATGGGGACAGTCTTTTTAGCAAGGCCTGTGGTGACAGGACAAGAAGCAATGGTCTTAAACTAAAGGAGAGGAAATTTAGGCTAGATATAAGGAAAAAATTTTTTGCAATGAGGGTGGTGAAACACTGGAAGGGGTTGCCCAGAGAGGTAGTGGAGGCCCCATCCCTGGAAACGTTGAAGGTCAGGTTGGATGGGGCTCTGAGCAACCTGATCTAGTTGATGATGTCCCTGCTCACTGCAGGGGGGTTGGACTAGATGACCTCTAAAGGTCCCTTCCAACCCAAAGCATTCTATGATTCCATGATTCTATGAATATCTAATATATGCTGCCTCTTTACATGTATACAGTGCCAACTCTGTCAGCTGTATATTCAGATAAGATACTCTCTAGTTCTCAATACAGGTACAGGTATATGCTTTATGTTTTTAATTCTATAATCGTGTATTCTTTTTTTTATTAAAGTCGTCAATGTTGCTCTTAACTTATGTGGTAACAAAGAAGCTTTATCTTGGTTAAATTAATAAATATATAAAATGCTGTTTTCATAAGACTTTGTCTCTTAAGATACTCTCACCACCACAAAATTAGGGATGAAAACAAGATATGCATATTATAGCAAAGACAGTAAATGATAATTGAATTTGATAATATACCAAAGATTTATCTTAAAGTAATGGTAGTTACTTTGGAATCCTTCCTGTGAGCAATCTGTTTAAAAATGAAGCAATATTTAACCAAAGACCTGTAGCTGTAGGGAGCTTTTCTGATTTTCTTGCTAATTTCTGCTATTCCTTCTTTCCAATACCTTGCCTGCCATTTTAGTTTCAGCTACATTGTTCCTCAACTTTCTGGTGTTGACTTGATTCTTCATTTTCACAATTCTTTTTCAGAACTTTTCCCACAAACAGCCTTCTGGTTCTTCCTTGAACCTAGATTTGAAATTGTAAGTTGGAAACAATTGACAAATCAAATTCTTGGTTTGAATATTCCAAACATTTGACTCTTGGCAGGAGTCAAATACAGACAAAAATTTTACAGGTTGTCCCCTTCAATAATTTAATCCAGAATTAACTTGAAAAAGCCCTGCTTGGATAATCCACAGTACTCACATGTTTAAACCCAAGAGCTTTCAGTGAAATACTTAATTCAAGCACCTGAGCAAATATGGACTCTACAGGGAAAGATGCCTACATTTCCTACTCTGCAGCCAGTTCTGCACTGTAAAGTTATTGCTATTACAGCAGAAAACAAGGCCTCCTTTTGCTTAGTGGACATTAGTTTTGAATTAAAACATTGAAAGTAAGCAGCCTGCCAGTTTCACAGACCTTAACACATCACTCTCCATGACAACATGGAACTCAGAGGAAGGAAGAATATTCCTGGGGGAAAGCTGAGAAGTGCAAAGAATTTTTATTTTTTTTTGTAAATCTGGGATGTGGTGTTTGTTTTTGTTAGCTGAAAACTACTGTTTGAAGTCCATTTGTGTTGGTAGATTACTTTATCTACTCTTCCTCAGGGAACAGACACTACACTATCACTTTGTATACACTACACTGATAGTGCCTTTACATTTGAGCATGGAATTGTATGCCATTACGTTCAAGTGCTTTATTTTCCCCTAGAGCTCTGAAGAACCAGAGGAAACTTGCCTGTAAATGGAGGAGACACTTGCTTTATTGTTTTTTCTTTTAAACCTTGAGTTTGTGTGTTGAAGGGCTGAAGAGGCTTTTTAATATGCAGAAAATTTAAAGATGCAAGAGGGAAAGGGGTAAGACAAAAAGCATTTAAATAATATATAAACCAGCAAAAATTTTCTAAATTATACTGTAAAATATACCTTGAGAGAGTGTTATAAGAGCACCACAGAGAAACCCTCTGTAGGAAAGCTATAAAAATATCAAAAACTACATAACATTTTCAGAAGCAATGAACTTGCTTAAGAGCCTAGGTCCCCACAACTGTCATTCAGATCTGTATTCCAAAACGATTGAAATGTCCTTGAAAGTTTTATCTAACAGCAATAACAACCATGTTTCTGCACCCAGGTAACTCCTTTCATACGGAAGGAACTCTACCCCTTTTTAAAGGATGAAGTGCCTCTCAGTGATAGCGTCAATCACACTTTACTCCCTAAGTGTTGATGTACACCCACAACTACCCATCCTAGCTCCAAAGAAAGAGGTTATTGTACCTGCTGTTGATGTTGCCAGACTTTAAATATGAAAGTAATAATATCAGAATTTCTAGTCTCTCACGTCCATCTGGCATACAAGGAGGTTCCCATTCTAGCTGCCTCTTCTGCTGGGCTGGCAAGCAGACAGACACTTGTATGCCCCATGCATACCATTGAATGGTCTTTGTCTAGCTCAGCTACAGTTCAGATTCAGGAAGAGAAAAAGGGATTGGGTTATCTGACAGCTTGACAAGACAAACACATGCTGGATAATAGGAACAGCAAGTGGAGAGTAACCCAGGTTTGAATAAGGTGACGGAGGAGATTTCTTCCATAGAAAGCAAGACCCTACTTCACACTGTGCAGCAACTGTCTTATAGATGTGCAGAGCAACAACTCAAATGCAGGTATCAGGCCCTACATCCCCTCATCCAGGATACATAAAGTCTAAGTCAGTGGCAGGACAGAGAATTGAGAGGATTCATGGCACTTTATAAATGTCCTCAGTTTCATAGAATAGAATCACAGAATGCTTTGGGTTGGAAGGGACCTTTAGAGACCCCTGAGGAACACCACTTGTCACTGATCTCCATTTGGACATCGAGCCATTGACCACTACCCTCTGGATGCGACCATCCAACCAGTTCCTTATCCACCAAACAGTCCACCCATCAAATCCATATCTCTCCAATTTAGAGAGAAGGATGTTGTGGGGATCTGTGTCGAAGGCTTTTTGGAAGTCCAGATAGATGACATCCATTGCTTTTCCCTTTTCCACTGATGCAGTTACTCCATCATAGAAAGCCACCAGGTTAGTCAGGCAGGATCTGCCCTTGGTGAAGCCATGCTGGCTGTCTCGAATCACCTCCCTGTCCTCCATGTGCTTTAGCATTGCTTCTAGGAGGATCTGTTCCATGATCTCGCCAGGCAGAGAGGTGAGGCTGACAGGTCGGTAATTCCCAGGGTCCTCCTTTCTACCCTTTTTAAAAATGGGCGCAATGTTTCCCTTCTTCCAGTCATGGGGGACTTCACCTGACTGCCATGACTTTTCAAATATCATGGAGAGTGGCTTGGCAACTACATCAGCCAACTCCCTCAGGACTCTGGGATGCATCTCATCAGGTCCCATAGACTTATGTATATTCAGGTTCCTCAGGTGGTCACGAACCTGATCTTCCCTTACAGTGGGAGGGGCTTTACCCCCCTGGTCCCCATCTTGTGGTCCATCAACTCGGGAGGGGTGAGGAGAGACGTTGCCAGCGAAGACTAAGGCAAAAAAGCTGTTGACTACCTCAGCCTTCTCCTCGTCTGTTGATGCTAGGTCTCCATCTTTGTTCATCAGGGGAGGCACACTTTCTTTAACCTTCCTTTTCTGGTTGATATACCGGTAGAAGCCCTTCTTGTTATGCTTCGCATCCTTTGCCAAATTCAGCTTCAGCCGCGCCTTGGCCTTCCTGATCCCTTCCCTACACAACCGGGCAGCATCCCTGTACTCTTCCCAGGATACCTGTCCCTGCTTCCACTGCCTGTGCAGTTCCCTCTTGCCCTTCAGTTTGACCAGCAGGTCTCGACTCAGCCATGCTGGTCTCTTCCCTTCCTTGCCTGATTTCTTACACCTTTCCCTAGTTGTAAGTGATGAAAAAGAAGAAAAACCATATCCCATCTGCTTTCAGTAAGGGACACAGGATTTGAGACTGTAATATGGGAACTCCCATCTCATGTAGGGCATCTAGCAACACCTACATATGACTACGGAACTTCATCCTCAGGAGTGAAATAGGACATTTTTTTTCACTGTTCAAGACAATACAGTTTAGAAAAAGATAACAAGAGAATTAGGCAAGCATATGCATAAATGCCTCTATTTTCACATGAGGTAGTTGGGAACTTTGGGTACGTGTTACACAATTTAAGCATAGCTTGAACCTGTGCTTAAGTCCACACTTGCCTGCATTAACATTATCATCATCCCAGAACATTACCTTGGAAAAGAGCCCACACTGTGCCCAAACACAAGCCCATGTGCATACCTGTAATGTGGAGGGACTGGTACCATGAATACCGTTTGCTTTTGTGGCACCATCGCGTAGCCATTGTCAGACAAGTTGGGCCATGACATTAAGTGCTAACAGAAAAGATGGTGGGTGTAGGTATGAGCAGACTGAGGTTGCCTGTAAATGTTGAGAAGACACCATGCAGACATCCTGCATCCTTGTGACGCAGTCAAAAAAGCTGGGTTATGGAATGTGCAAGCTCTAGCCTGCTCTGTAAACCATACTGCTAAAACGTGGCACAGACACTGCTAGCATCTTGTCCTCAGAAGTGTTTAGGAAGGCAACTTTATTAAAGACTGCACTTCCAGCAGAGTTCTGACAGCATTATAGAGGAGCACTCTTGTTATTAGGTTTAACATAGCTAGCTTTGTTAACATCTGAATTTAATATCAATAATATAATTTAATTATCATTCCAATGGTAAATTCTCAAATATCTCTTCACTATAGTAGACCTCAAAACACCTTAGAAGATAACACTACCCATTTTACAAGTGGAGAAACTGAAGCACATTAATTAAAGTAGTGTCACCCATAAAGGCAGTGGTTCAGCCATGAAAATTACCTGTGCTGCATCCCATCACAGAAGAAATTAAAGCAAGCCTCTCATTTGCTATAGAGAACTGTGAGTCAGGTATAGAACTTCATTTTCTTTACCTGCTGTATTAGAAACCAAGTTTTAAATCAAATGAAATAAAATCCAAGTTTCTTCAATAAGCATGTTTCCGGGGGTACTTTAGAACAGGTGTGATTGCTTTAGGAGGATTTTTTTTTTTAATAGGACAAGGCTTCTCAGGCAATAAAAGTGTAAATCAAATATGCGGCAAGCTAAGTATCAGGATGTTGGAAAATTCACTACAATTTATAGAACAGTTTTAGTTTTTTTTCTTTTCTTTCTGTTACATTTATTTTTCATTCTTATATAGATGGAGTCATTTTAGGTCTCATCTTTCTAGACAATATGGTCTCACTTCTGAGTGGAATTAATCTCTAGGGCTGGGTGTTAGAGGAGTGGACTCCTAAGCTTTTTCAAGGGTTAGAACCTCTCTAATGGCTTCTCTCCAGCTATTTTTGCTGCAGAAATGGGAAAAAAGAGAAAGCAGTGATACAGGGAAATACACTTTTCTGTGAGAGAAAAGCCAGATCAACTTGTTGGAGTTCCTAGAAGCCACTGTCTACTGCTGCAGTGTAAAGAAACTCCAAGGCTACTGAAATCCTTTTAGGGCAAAGCATTGTACTCAACACAGGTCCAATGGGATAGGTTATATTTATATCTAAGGAAGCAAATTCTCCTTCCATTACATCTCACCATATTCACATACTTCAGTGGTACTGGAGGAAAATCAGTGGGAGCTAAATTTGTAGGGTAACATGTCTGCTTGAATGGTACTCTGTTGTGGAAAAATGATCAGATACCCTGTTATATGATGGGAGCATCCTAGCACACATCCATCTAAGACCCCACAGACCCAAAGGCAGTGATTATTTTTCACTCAATCCAGAGATGTCAACCATCAAATGCAAGCACTGCTCATGATCTTGAGAGAAGTTAATAATAGAAATATTTCTCATCAATTTGGGCAATACCCCAGTTCTGGAAATTTCACTATCCTTACTTCAGCTTTACAGGCCTGTAACTAGAGTCTGAATGCCAGCCTGCGTAATTTTCCTCCTGCTCTGTTTAGCAGGCTGACAGTAAATGCTTAGGTTTTTGTTCATAGTAATCTACTGTAACAAGAATCTTTTTATCCATTACTATTTCAGGAGGGATTTTTCTCTGATCATTTCCATGCAAATGCCACTACAGTTTGCAAAAATATGTTTTTTTCAACATAAATCTATTTTTTAATCACCCTGCCTTTTAGAAATAAAGATTCATTGATCCATACACTTTCTGGGCAGAAAGGTTCAGAGTGAATATCCTTGTCAGTCTATATGTATAGGTCATATAAGGTTTTTTTGTTTCCAGAAGCTAGATTAAAGCACTTAAAACCAGAAAAGCTTGTATTATACTAGAGGACTCCTAGTAAGGTCCATGATCTCCTTTTGTAGGCTGCAGTAAAACATACATAAAATATAAGGTGTGATAAAGTCAACCTAATATTCCTGATCTCAGGACTTGCTGGCTGTTCTTTTCTCATGGAGGATGATAGCTAGCTATCTAATCAAAATGCATAAGCAGTGTCTGTTCCTTCCACCCCCAGACCCATTCATTTTCTACTCAGAATCTCTGCTTGGGGTAGTATAATTGATTTCGACATAATTTACTGCTTACTTGGTAATGCAGCATTGCAGTCTCTGATAAAAACCATATCAAGTCACAGCACTGGTCTAGAGCTTGAAAGAGGCAGTGTAATCACTTTCTTACCCTAATGCACCTCCATCTCATTTCTGCTGGGCAAGGAGCTGCAAAGTAATCATTGTTAAATGACGCTGGCTCCAGAGAGGGTCTTTCACTTCTCTGCCTGACCACTTCTCTCTGTTTCTCTGCTTTATTTCATGGGGAGGCAGCGGGGAAACTTTTCATTGTTGGATTGTCATGGAAATAAAAGGCTATGATTATAGTTGCCTACCATCAAACATCTACCCCTAGTGCAGAGCAAAGATACCCTTTCCTGAATTACCCTGGAAAGAAATGGTAGTTCAGGAGGATGTGGAAGAGCAAGTACTAAAGAGGGAATATTTTGCATTGAAATCTTTGTTATTCCACCCTGTCTGCACACTCCTAAATATTTCTTATTGCTCCTGTTACCGCCTGCATTTGGCAATGAAGCGAGGGGGACTACTGCCTCTCTGTGCTCCCGGCCCTTGCGCAGAGTCTTGGTACCACTGCAATATGCAGGGCTCTGTCTGCAATGACTCCTCACCTCCGCCCCTCCCACCACACCAGCACCAGTGGCCACTTCCACCAGGCCTGCCTGCAGCAGCCCACAGCCTGGCTGCACAGCACACGCCATGGCAGCATATGAAGCCAGAGTGGCTTTTAAAAATGGGCTAATTACAGATGCTCAGGTGAGTTGAGGCCTGCCATGTGCTTTGTGGTGGATTGTGTGGTGCTCTTCATAGATGCAGTCAGGCTCAGCTGTTCTCTTTGTAAGGACATAAAGGCCTGTAACTTCATGGAGACCCTCCAGCTCCCTGGCCGCCATCTTCTCAGACCGATTTTTTACAGATGCCAGGCTGCCTAGCAAAGCTTGCTGAAAAACTCTCTCTGATGGCTATTTTTCTTGCATTCCCCCTCTGTTGGGACTGACAACCAATCAGAGCTGCTGTAACACGTGCTAGCCACTGCCCTCCACCACTGGGGCTGATTTCTGAGGGGAGAGAACAGTGGGGTTCCCAAATGGCAGCTGGTCCTGCCCTGCTGCATCCTGTCAGAGATGGGAGAGCTGTGCCTTCCCTCTGCAGCACCCACCTGGGCTAAATGGCGTCTGCTGCATGGGGAAGGAGGTGGAGACCCCCAGAAGGGGCAGAAGTGGTATGGAGAGCAAATGCCACCACAGCTAGGCTGGCAGAGGCCTCACTGAGTGCACTGGGTGTGCTGGCGGGGAGGTGAGGGATGCAAGGGGGAAAGGACTATTTGATTTCGGTGCCTGGATTTCCCCAGACATGTTATTGTTTGCTGTGATTTATGTATCATTTGCATAAGTGGCTAAATGAGCACTTGGTTACAGCAGTTCAGACCGTCCAATTTCACTGACAGCGTACATCCTGGACTGTAATCATCTGTTCGTTCTCTGGGGACAACTGGTTAATTATCTTCTACTGGTCACTCCTGCAAAATGGCCAGATACGGCTAGCAGTTTAGGGAATTGCTCAGACCTGTCCCTGGCCAGCTGACTCTGTACGGGGCTTTTCCGAATCACTTACATGCCCTCTGTCCTATGATCACGTTATGAAAACAAAGGACAAAGAAAGTAGCGCTTGTTAAAGAAGACTCTTATGCTTCCTACAATGGCAGATTTTTTTTAAATGGGTAACAGTAAACACATTTGAAAAGGTAACCTTATTTTGTTCGAAATTAAGATTTATTGAGGAAACAAGTAGGCTTTTGGGATTAGGTTTTAGAGTCACTTTTCAAGCCACAAAGTATGTTTTGCTTGACAATGAGAGAAGATCAATTGATATAGCTTTTTTTCAAAAAAAAATTGAATAACCACAATTGAGTAACCACTCAAATAGTTTATACAAAAAGAATTCTTCCCACAGTACCATCCACTCAAACTCACTAATGGCAGTGATTCTTCACACTGATTGAGACTATATACTTATCTTTGAGAGTAAGGAGAAGATCTCATCTAAGTGAATCACTTGAGACCAGTCCTGGCAGACACTGATGACCAGCATCTAAGTTGGAAGTCTGCGTGGGGAAAGTTGTGCAACTATATGCAAGGCTGCTATGCCTGATGGCCAGGAGCACGCATATTGCAGCAGTGGTGCTGAGTCTGATTGACGTGGTGTCCTTAGTAAATATCTGAGTGAAAGCAATGGGAGTTTCTCACCTTGCAATAGATCACTTAGAAACAACTGCATTTCACAATTTGGTATCCAAACTTTAATTGAGAAGGAGCTACATGTGACTGTAAACAGGTAAGCATTCATGCCAGCTGTTTTTTAAATGTTGACAATCCCATCCAGACCAGCTTTATTCTTTGATGTTGTAAAACGGTTTATTTTTATTTTGGCAACAAAGTAAAGGTCGGGATTTAGCCCAAGCTACTACTGCAGGAAGAGACAACAAGCGTGAAAAGAGTGTTTACAGGGCACGAAACAGTAAAATAATAGGTACTCTATACTAGATAATCTATTTAAAAAAAAAAAAAACAACCAAAAAACAAAAGAATGAAACAAAGATTTGTTACAGCTGGGAATCAAGAAGCCAAGGCACTTTACTTAAAAAAGACTTTCTGGTACCCACTGAAAGTTAAATTCAGGTCTATGCAGTCATTTCTACATTTAAGACATAACTCAAAACTCTTTGCAAGTAGTACTGTGGCATGGGAAAATGTTGTCTATTTAAATAAAAAGTGATAATAAATATTTTTCCTGGCTTCATTTAGTGCAGTATTCTAATCATAGATGGGGAAAAAACCCCAAAAGACCTGACAGACTATTGACAAGCCCGCAGAAGCCAGGAAGTCAAGACTGAAACTGTTCTCAGCTTACCCTGTGGTGCTCAACATAGCACCTCAAATGTTGGATACAATCATCTGCTCTCTTAAGTCACCTTGGAGGCATATGTCAAAAGCGTGCCAAAGAAGAGCAAAGTGAATTCGAGATGAAATTTTATCCCTACTTATGCAGTCTTCAAAAAACGTCCTGAAGTTGGCAGAATTCCCCCTGAATTTCATTACCTGAAAATGGTTTATTTATTTTGCTTTGCTTTGGTTTTGTTTCCTTAAATTGTTGCCTTTCCTACATATTTAATGTAGAAGGTCAGGGCACATGTTTATTTATTTATTTTAATAAAATCTTGAATTCTTGATAATTTTTTCATTTGTCTAATATATTCTAATGTTTTTAGATATTTTCTTTGTTCTGAGACCTTAAAAGCACTAAGTGATGGAAAAATCTATGTTTAGGAAACTAAGAAAAGGGAGACTTGTGTTTTGGGGAGTGGAGTGGAGGTGGCGAACAAAAGGATACCTGTCAGTACACAGCAGTTCAATGAATTGGACTATGCTCTTTTGTACGCTCAGATTCTAGCCTGGAGTTACTCATGTGCTTGATATTAAGCACATGCATAAGCCTGTGCATGACTGGAATCTATTATTACCATGTTGACATACATTTGTTAAGGGTTTGATTCTGCTAACATTTCTATTGGCAACACAGGGAGATGCAGTAAGGTCCTGCAGTTCAGGAAGGTATTACTCTGCATGAGGAAGATGGAAGAGATTTCGGGGAGCTGCTAATACACTAAACTTTAGAGACCATTCACAGCAAACCACATTTTAAATACATTTCCATGGTCATGTTTATTTCTAAAATACCTAAAGACATCAATCAAGTTGTAGATTAAAGAGATATGCAAGTATCCAGCCCTGAGAACAAAACCATTTAAAAAGATTTATTAATGTTTATTTATATATTTAAGTCCAGTTCCTGTAAGATCTCAGTAGTGTGAATAAGTGGTTTAAAAACTGTTCCTTATTTAGTGGCCTTCCAGCTATAAATATATATATATTTGGCCTCTGGATTTTTTTGATAGCTTTAAAATATTTTTTGTCTGGATTGAGGCCTAATAACCCGGATCTTTGTCCAAAGCAAAAGTTTTGAGAAACACAGATTTCCTACCATATCTTCACTATGGCAGTGGCTGTTACTTAACTGATAACATTCTGGTAATTAACAATAACTTCTACCAGAAGCATAAACCCATACTTGTCTACTTTGTCTTGGGACTTGAGTGTTTTTTCCTGGAGTGTTTGAACTACGTGCTCAGGCAATCTTAACCTGCTGGTTTAAATCCAGATGTTTCAGTTACGGGAAGCACTACATTCTATTTACACATCCATTAGTTAGTCAGAAGGACCCCCTGGGAAACGGTCCTCAGGGACAAGGGAACTGAACAGAGCTGGCAGATCTTTAAGGACGCCTTCCATAGAGCGCAAGAGCTCTCAGTCCCCAGGTGTAAGAAATCAGGCAAGGAAGGGAAGAGACCAGCATGGCTGAGTCGAGACCTGCTGGTCAAACTAAAGGACAAGAGGGAACTGCACAGGCAGTGGAAGCAGGGACAAGTATCCTGGGAAGAGTACAGGGACGCTACCCGGTTGTGTAGGGAAGGGGTCAGGAAGGCCAAAGCACGGCTGAAGCTGAATTTGGCAAAGGATGCGAAGCATAACAAGAAGGGCTTCTACCGGTATATCAACCAGAAAAGGAAGGTTAAAGAAAGTGTGCCTCCCCTGATGAACAAAGATGGAGACCTAGTGTCAACAGGAGAGGAGAAGACTGAGGTAGTCAACAGCTTTTTTGCCTCAGTCTTCACTGGCAACCTCTCTCCTCACCCCTCCCGAGTTGATGGACCACAAGATGGGGACCAGGGGGGTAAAGCCCCTCCCACTGTAAGGGAAGATCAGGTTCGTGACCACCTGAGGAACCTGAACACACATAAGTCTATGGGACCTGATGAGATGCATCCCAGAGTCCTGAAGGAGTTGGCTGATGTAGTTGCCAAGCCACTCTCCATGATATTTGAAAAGTCATGGCAGTCAGGTGAAGTCCCCCATGACTGGAAGAAGGGAAACATTGTGCCCATTTTTAAAAAGGGTAGAAAGGAGGACCCTGGGAATTACCGACCTGTCAGCCTCACCTCTGTGCCTGGGAAGATCATGGAACAGATCCTCCTAGAAGCAATGCTAAAGCACATGGAGGACAGGGAGGTGATTCGAGACAGCCAGCATGGCTTCACCAAGGGCAAGTCCTGCCTGACTAACCTGGTGGCTTTCTATGATGGAGTAACTGCATCAGTGGACAAGGGAAAAGCAATGGATGTCATCTATCTGGACTTCCAAAAAGCCTTCGACACGGTCCCCCACAACATCCTTCTCTCTAAATTGGAGAGATATGGATTTGATGGGTGGACTGTTCGGTGGATAAGGAACTGGTTGGATGGTCGCAACCAGAGGGTAGTGGTCAACGGCTCGATGTCCAAATGGAGACTGGTAACAAGTGGTGTTCCTCAGGGGTCCGTACTGGGACCAGTGCTGTTTAATATTTTCATCAATGACATAGACAGCGAGATCGAGTGCACCCTCAGCAAGTTTGCAGATGACACCAAGCTGAGTGGTGCAGTTGACACGCCTGAGGGACGGGATGTCATCCAAAGGGACCTGGACAGGCTGGAGAGGTGGGCCTGTGCAAACCTCATGAGGTTCAACAAGGCCAAGTGCAAGGTCCTGCACCTGGGTCGGGGCAACCCCCGATATCAATACAGGCTGGGAGATGAGGGGATTGAGAGCAGCCCTGCGGAGAAGGACTTGGGGGTACTGGTGGATGAAAAGCTGGACATGAGCCAGCAGTGTGCGCTTGCAGCCCAGAAGGCCAACCGTATCCTGGGCTGCATCAAAAGAAGCGTGGCCAGCAGGTCGAGGGAGGTGATTCTGCCCCTCTACTCGGCTCTGGTGAGACCCCACCTGGAGTACTGCGTCCAGCTCTGGAGCCCTCAGCACAAGAAGGACATGGAGCTGTTGGAGCGGGTCCAGAAGAGGGCCACAAAAATGATCCGAGGGCTGGAGCACCTCTCCTACGAGGACAGGCTGAGAGAGTTGGGGCTGTTCAGCCTGGAGAAGAGAAGGCTGCGGGCAGACCTTCTTGCGGCCTTTCAGTGCTTAAAGGGGGCCTATGGAAAAGATGGGGACAGTCTTTTTAGCAAGGCCTGTTGTGACAGGACAAGGAGTAATGGTCTTAAACTAAAGGAGGGGAAATTTAGGCTAGATATAAGGAAAAAATTTTTTACAATGAGGGTGGTGAAGCACTGGCACAGGTTGCCCAGAGAGGTAGTGGAGGCCCCATCCCTGGAAACGTTGAAGGTCAGGTTGGACGGGGCTCTGAGCAACCTGATCTAGTTGAAGATGTCCCTGCTTACTGCAGGGGGGTTGGGCTAGATGACCTCTAAAGGTCCCTTCCAACCCAAAGCATTCTATGATCCTATGATTCTATGATTCATTACCCCTGGAGAATTCAATGTGCCATTTCCATCACAATTAAATTTCTAGTAGCTGAACTTGGATTGCTTTCTTTAGGCACAAACTTGTACAGTCTGGATTTATGAACTGAAGACTGCAAAGACTTTATTCTTAGTAGCTCCTCATTTCAAGACAATGCCATATGGGAAAGTAATGAAATATGATGGATGAAAGTGATGGGGTCAGTTTTCTTAGGCTGTGTATGCTCTGCAATGAAGGCTGGTGCAGGGTCAGGACACTGTTTCCATCTCCTCCTCCCTTTCTCCTCTTTCTCCTAGCTTAGCTCTGGCTGAGTTAGCCTGCTGGATGAAAGCAGTGTAGCATGAAGTTAGAAAGAAAATAGCTTTGCTGGGAAAAATCTTTACTGACTGAGGTGCTGCCTGTGGCTAATATTGTTAATGTGGCTATGTAAAGCTTTCAAGCTCTTACTTCTGCATGTCATGATACTGTGCTGCACCCACTTGGTTAGCAGTAGCATAGGCTCCCTAGCAGAATGCAGACATGCACGTAGGCAGATATTCTGCATTTTCGATAGTGTTGACCAATCTTTTGAAATGGCTGCCATCTTTCAGCAACAAAAAAATCCCTTATCAAACAAATATTTCTTTGCAGAAAGCCTGTGAAGAAAAAGTCTGTGTTAGACACCCCTTGCTTGACAGTGTATGGTGTGTTTATAAAAGTTATCCTCACCCACAAACTTGGGATAAGCGGGAATTCTCAGTGCCTGCAAAAAAAGATTATATCTGTCCCATCCTTCAAGCTGCAACTGAGTGTGGTGATGAAGTGGAACCTTAAATCCATCCCTTCCTGCACCACTTCCCCACGGTATTCCGCACAAATGCAAGCCTGCACCAGTATCTTCTCAAGACTGTGGTTAACCCATAATTTCTGTCAGAAATTGACTTTCTTGAGATTAAGAGCTCTTACTAAGACAAATAAATCATTCATTAATGCTAAAGAAAAAGCTAACTCAATGTCAGTTTGCTTTCTGATTTTCAGCCAGGTAAGTATTATAGGTTAGACTATTCCTGCCAGAAAATTTTTATGCAAGGAAGGTTGTTCCTCTTTGCAACCCTACCTGTTTCACATGCACCAAACTGTAATTAGCGTGGTCATTATTCATCCTTGCTTAACACCTTGTTGTTAGAAAGGTGAAGGAGATAGAAAAGGTAAGAGAGGGCCATAATCTCTTGCTGCTTCTTTGCAGGAGCAGTTTCTTAATACTTTTTGTTTGGGAGGCAGGACAAATCTGAATCAATATTTTGTCCCCTCTTTGTTTGTTGTATCCATCTGGCCAAAGTGGTGGGAATGATAAGGCAGACAGACTGTTCATGGGAAAGAAACTTAAATCCTTAGATGGCTGCACAAGACAGAGCTACAGAAAGCTTTTGTAATATTAAGTTGGGTGGACAAATTATTTTCTGACATGATCTGTTTGTAGAAACATCTCATATTGGCCAAGAAATATTATTTAGAGAAGGATAGTGGCTTGGCCTATCATCTACTTCAGCTGCCCTTGGCCCCACTCTTCTGCTGTTTTGTTTCTTAATCAATAACAGCTACATAGCATCATGTCTCAAGTGTCTAAGTTAAGGGCACGTGATTGTGTCAGCCTTGGACTCTGTATGGGGAATATTTAGAGCAGACATTGGCCCCCAGATATCATGGAATGATAAGAAGTGGATCTTTCCTCCATACACAAATGAGTGCACTTGCTTCTTTGTTTTATATCAGTTGAATAACACTTGATGAACCTAAGCTTCTAGGCTAACTCTGTCTTTGCTGGTTTGCTGAATTGATATTATTCAACATATAAAAACAAAGCCGTTAAAGAAAGAGTGATCTTTCAGCTTTTTTAAATTCCAAGGTCTATAAATTAGGTACACCATGGTACTAAAATGGATTCAGAGTTTTCAGACCAGAGTTGCCTCATTTTCATCAAGTTTAAACACATCTGGCCAAAAGCTCAGGCCTATATACCACCAGCCACAGGTGCCTCTTAAGCATTAATGCTTTGCTTTACTTCATGGAGAATTGTGGCTATAAAGGTGTTTTAAATGCTAAGATACCTAGGTCAGCCACCTCCTGCTTAAAGCGAGTTGAGAATTCACAAATTAAGAAGCCTGACAGTAAATCTTGAAGTATCTGATCTGGTAAATATGCTCAATGAGTAATACTGGTGTTAAATACAAAGCTGTCCAGAACACAACAGCCAGAATTTTTATTCAAAAACACTGGGATGGGGAGAATACTGATCTCCACCTTTGTGTAATAGGCCAGTGGCTTGGGACTTCCTGATAAGTGAGGTACTCAAGACTTTGACCATTCTCAGCCTGTCTTTGGTTCGAACATTTGTTTTAATGTTTCACTGCCTCCTAAAGGTTAGAAAATACTGAGAAAAGGCCCAGAGCCAAGTATCCCCAGTTTTTTAGCATGCTCTCACCACTGCTACAGAGTTACATGGTCTGCTGCTTTCTTTGACCATATGAGTTTTACGTACATTTCTGCTTAGTTTCCACCTTTGCCAGAAAGCAGTAGAAGGTGTGCTCATCCCAAATTTACCTGTAGCTGTGACATAGACATACTATACTTAGCTCAGGCATAGCTGTATCTTGTTACTCATGTTACCCATTTCCTGATGAAGCTGTCCAACTGTAAAGATATTATATAATAAGTAGATAGGAGTCTCTCCCATGTTTTCTAAGAAACAAGCAACCAATCATCCAGACTCATGGGGATGATTTATACACCTTTTATCCATCAAGTCCATCGGACTTTGGCTAGCCATCTAACTCATGTCCTTAAATCAAGGACAGATTTCACACACCACAGTCTATCACTTTCTCCTGGTATGTTAGCTGTCAGGTGCTATGAATCTCCTTCTTTGGTATCTAACTTTATTTGTGAGTAGTTTATTAACTCTGTTCAAGAATTAAGATAATGCTAAAAGTGTTAATCTCCATAGGTGAAGGCCTCTAACTTTCAGTCTGACAACACCTACCTCCATTTTAAATGTAGGTTTTGCAACAGATGTTCACAGAGCATCAATAATTCAGTGTCCTGCTGAAAAATTCTCTCTCAGTGTTCTTGCTGATTAACATGAAATCTTGGGATCTTAACCCCTGAAGTTTTGAAGACATGCAGCTGAAATACAAAATTGTTGGGAACTGTGGTCTGAACATAAACATATGAGACATGAACATGAGAATTAAAATATAATTTTTTGTTTCCTCTATGTTGCTTTGTTTTTCCAACCTTCTGTTGTTTGCAAAGTGAAATAGAGACTAGGACTTCATTTCTGTTCCACCAGTCCTTCAAATGCGACATTGCAGAGATTTATTAGGAGCAGGTGTTAAACATTTTATTCTCTTTATCTCACAACTACATCAATAACTTACTCACTATGATATTATGACTAGATATTTGTTAAACTCTCTAACATAATTAGTGATGAAAAAGGGATGCCTACTAACTACCAGTGCAGTTCAAGTACATGGCATGAATTTGTTTTCCATTTTTGTTCTAAATTTCCACCTTGTTACCTTCACTTGTAGAATGTCAAGTAGTGTTGCCTCCTGGCAGGTCTTGTGCAGCACAGTGTAGCCCACTGTTACCTGGCAGCTCATCTTTTTTCACTAGTATTGATTCAATGCTTATAAAGTACATTTTACAGCACAGACTGATGGTAAACACGTGATTTGTGTTTTGTCTGGCACCATCTTTTAAGAAACCTGAATAGTTCAAGGGAATTTCCAAGATCCAGATCTTGGTAGTCAGCTAAACTTCGCTTGAGATTCTCATTTAAATTACAAAAAGAATAACAGTATTGGGTGTATGCAGTTACAGTTTGTTTAATTGTAGGTTATCTGTGGGTTTCCTTATTAGTTGTCAACAACCATGTTAATCAGTTGTGAGAAACATGGTCTTGTTTTTAAAAAATATTTACTAAAATTAATGGTCACAAGTAAGGTTGGGACTGTGGTGGTATGTGGTAGCATATTACCTTAGTAATATATGGGATTAAAGGATGATTAGCATTCTACCTTTACTTTGTCTTCTGAAACTAGTGTTACAAAAAGTGCCTTTGATTATAAAACATCTCTCCAAGAAACTTAGGTTTGAGGCTCTGCTGAGGTTTAGCCAAGCCAGTGTCAAGTTCCAAACCATGCCTACACAGTGGTTATATATATCAGTCAGCTTCCACTATTAAAGAACTCCTTTATCAATTATTTGCAGGTAGAACAATAATGTTGACATATAAGGTTTTATGAGTAGCAACATATTCCATTTAATGCCTAATCTATGACTTTTTTCTTCTTCCAAGTATAAGAACCTAGCTCCAGAGGACAGCATTTTCTGTTGTGAGCATGAAGATTGCCTCTTACTTCAGGCTGATAGAATCTCTTGTTTATTATTTCAGAGGCCTGTGATCTTGGTTAACTGTAGAGTGATTCTCTGTAGAAATATAAACAATGCGTCACTATCTTCTTTGGTAGAGACATACTCTCCATTCCAGTGAACATCAGTGATACCAGTAGCAGACAACTCCAGCAAGTGGAAAATCCCCTTTACTCTTTACAGTTGTCAAGTTTCTACAGCTGGGCTCAGCTCAGAAATGTTACTCTTGGTTCACGCATTAGCAAAAAATTTTACTCCTGTGTGGGGAGAAAATCCAAGCAGCAACTTACTGAAATCACAGGGCTTCGTTTAATTTCCTCATATAACATGTGTGATTTAAATGCTGTGGAAATTCACATTTACAAAAAAGTCTGGAGGCAGGCTCCTCATATTTTATCAAACTTCTAGTGTTGCATGCATTCACCATTTTGTCCCTACTGTTTTTTTTGTACATCCATCTGCCACATGACATTATCTGTAACTCCTCTCCTGGATAAAGAATCAACATAGCATCAGGTTAGCATCGGTGTTATTACTGTTCTTTAAACAGAGCAGTTAGCCAAAGTGCAGAGTTTCACAAATTGTTTTCATTAGGGGGAGTGATAATTGAGTCTGGCATCTCTGATGCAATCCTGCTCATTTACAATGTACAAAGCCCTGTTTCCCTAAGCACAGAAGAAATCAAAGAGGAGACAAATTCTTTACAGATAGCTCCAAACCTCTTTAATCCAGCTTCTGGCTAAAAAGTTCTCTCATATTTTTGCACACTTCTGTGGTTACATCTGGTATATTCTTCTTGCCTTTTCTCTCATCTTCTCTGGCCAATCTGCTGTGAGTCTCACACCTTTTCAATGTATCTCCATATTACGTTATTTCTCCCACATACATGCTTGCAAACACCTTTGCATTGCCTTTTGATTTGTGTTTATGCTTAAGGTACAGATGACAGTAGTTTTAACTCCTTGCTTCTAAAAATTAGCTTAGTGACTTTCTTCAGCTGTATAGAATGAAGGGAATTTGGCACCCTAAACTTCATCAAGGTTAAATTCAATACCTATCAAATTATAAGGCAGGTAAGAAATGCTAGCTTTTGAGTATTATGGAACAATTTGGTAGCTTTGTGCAAGAAGGTTAGTGATGACTGTTGGCAAGGGATGTGCGGGAAGGCTTCTAAAGCCCAGCCAAGACATCTGAAGTGATCAGATCTGCAGGTGCCCAATTAGTTTCAGGCCACTCTTTTCTAAATTCTAAAGCCTGTGTTTACCCCTGCAGTTTAAAAGCTGTGGTCTTTATCCTGATTTCTGCAGACAGCTCCAAAAAAAGTTTGAATGGTATTTGAAATATTATTTCTTGAGGCAGTAACTGGGTCTAGATAAGTTTAATCACCATTACTCAACATCCAAAACGTGAACTCTGATTCATATTCTATTTTTCTTTTTCCTTCCACTGGCATAATATTTTACAAGAGGGAGTCATATGAGGGTGGGAAAACATATTTGGAAACATAAAGCCAATCTAGATCCAAAAGATGCAGATCAGTGTGTTCTACCCCTATTGTGAAGGAGCAGTTTTAGGAGTGTGTTGAAACATTCCACATTATGGAACTGGTCAATAAAACCAAAACATTTGAAGTTAAACTTTCTTCCAATTCCATGATTTATTTCTCAGAAATGATTTCTAGCTGTGATATTTTCTTTATATTTTATTTGACCACAGTTGTTCAGCTTGTCCTTGTATAAATAGTTTGTGGATTTGGATCTGCCTTTCATCATACAAACCTTAATATGTTTCCAGAGAAATACATAAATTCATATGTAATAGGGTTAGAAATGTTAACCCACTCATGCAATCACCTATGTACAGTACTTGTGCATGTACAGATGCAAGGATATTTTAAAAAGAAACAGAACCTTTTCAGAGAAATTTAACACAAATTGAAGAAAAAAAATTTAGAAAAAACATACTGATTCCTTTCAAACATCCTATGAAAAGACTTATTTCGCAAACTCCTTGTTGAAGGTCACCCCAGGGACTACTGTCCTTTTCACAATCACCACAGTAGGCTGCAGAAGCAATTGAATGACTGATAGACAGATGGACTAATTTGCAGAGTATTGTGTGTGTTTTTAAGGCCATCGCTCTCTAATCTGAAAGATTCCAAATAAAAGGAAAGGGCAATATCACATGACCCAGCCACAAGTATTCTCTTAAGCAAAGCAAATTTACATCTTATAGACCATCTAGGCTTGGCCTCAGGGTGACCTTGATGTTTACAGATGAGAAAAATTCTAGTGATATGGTATATATAACTAGGGGACAAAGGATGTGAAACAGAGAAACCTAATAGACTAAAATATATACATTTTAACAGACCCTCAGAACAAGTCTTGGCTACATTCCCATTGTGCAAAGATACTGAATGTCACTCTTTCTTTTCTCTAACTAGGCTGTTGGCTAGCTGTCTTCTGTTGGGATCACTTTACTTTGTTTGTTCTTCTCTCTAAGAGAAGTAAGTGTGCATAGGTTTTTCAAGTCTGACTACATCCTCTCATTCTGAAACCTTTTTTCTGAATATCTCTACCTCTGTTCCTAACATCCAATCACGAGGATGTTGTCTAGTTCTAACTGGAAAGTCACTTCCCTTGAAGACTTTCCAGTCATCAGCTTTATGATGACAAACTTATTAACAAAGTATTTGATGTTTACACCTGAATGCTGCGAAGTTCTTTGTTATGAATTCAAAACTTCGTATCACTCGAAATTGAAAACCTGGCCTAGATTCTCGTTTTAGATCCCATTAAATCTGAACCAATTCATGCTGTGTGAAAACATGTAGATGTAGTAGTTCTTGTAAAGCCATACAGCCACTTCTACAATCTGTTTGTGTTTGTACCAAAAGCTGAAGGTTTGTCAAAGTCTTTCCTTCTGTCATAGAGACCTTCATTCTGTTTTATATTCATGTATATCAACAAAGAGAAACTTCACAAAACTGAGAGAAACACCAGTGTTTCAATGATTAGGGCAGAGAGTGCCATCCAACAACCTGTGGGACAGGTGCTTTATTCCCTACTGTTTTCTTTCCTGAAGGCCTCTTAGACTTAGGCAGGGAGTAAGTGATTGTGATTAAATGCTAAAACTGTTTTCTTCCGACACAGTTTTTCATGACTGTGTCCTACACACATAGCAAGAGGTATGATAATCTGACAAACTGCAACCACGCCGTTATGTGGGGTCCCTCCCACAGGAGACAGTTCTCCACGAACTTCTCCAACGTGGGTCCTTCCCACGGGCTACAGTTCTTCACGAACTGCTCCAGTGTGGGTCCCTTCCACGGGATGCAGTCCTTCAAGAGCCGACTGCTCCAGCGTGGGTCCCCCAAGGGGTCACAAGTACTGCCAGAAAACCTGCTCCAGTGTGGGCTCTTCTCTCCACGGGTCCACAGGTCCTGCCAGGAGCCTACTCCAGTGTGGGCTTCCCACGGGGTCACAGACTCCTTTGGGCATCCACCTGCTCCAGTGTGGGGTCCTCCATGGGCTGCAGGTGGATATCTGCTCCACTGTGGACCTACACAGGCTGCAAGGGGACAGCCTGCCTCACCATGGTCTTCACCATGGGCTGCAGGGAATCTCTGCTCTGGCACCTGGAGCACCTCCTCCCCCTCCTTCTTCACTGACCTTGGTGTCTGCATAGTAATTCCTCTCACATATTCTCACTCTTCACTCCAGCTGCAGTTTGTGTCCCTGGTTGTTTCCCCCCCCCTTCTTAAATATGTTATCCCAGAGGTGCTACCACCATCGCTGATGGGCTCGGCTTTGGCCAGCAGCGGGTCCGTCTTGGAGCCAGCTGGCATTGGCTCTATCGGACACAGGGGAAGCTTCTAGCAGCTTCTCACAGAAGCCACCCCTGTAGCCCCCCTGCTACCAAAACCTTGCCACGCAAACCCAATACATGGGGTTAGAGCACTTATCTTGGATTTGGAGGCTTGGATACCTGGATACTTTGGATACCTTGGATCCTGCTGTACCACAGACTCCTTGTTATGATATGAGACACCTGACTTAGCGCCCCTCCATGTCAGTTCCATGATTTTTAAATAGGGAAAATAGGGAAATTTAGTGCTATTCTTGCAGATTGTAATAAGAGGGATCATCCAAACAGTTTTAATAGAAGTCATTGAAAACATGTAGAAGAGAATAAGGAATTAGATCCTGTGTTTTACATCTTCAGGGACAACGTTTCATTCCCCACAGAGAATTGATGAAGTCTGAGCAGCCCTTTAGATAGAGAACTAATTGAATGAAAAAGCAAAGATTATGTTAGCGCCCTTCATTGAGTGGCCATACCTGGCGTTTCCAGTTCACATTCAGAAATGCTTTTGAGATATCCTACTGCTTTTGAACAGGTAATGTGCAGTTGTTCCCAGCTTGTGTACTTCCTAAGGTATTTACTACCTTATCTTTTCGATACATCCCTCTCCACAATGGATGTTGTGTTTGATGCTTTGATGTTACACTTTCAAATTACCCAGAAATTGCAGCTGTTACAGTGTCTGGTTATTAAGTGCAGCTTCACACAAAGTATGCTGCTACTACTTGCTGTGATCTCTATCAGCTCTCAAGTTTTAAAGTCTGTGTTTTCCCAGTAAAGCCTGGTGTGACTTTGACTTGGGCTGCTCATATATACCACGTACCTAATCCTCCAAAGGTTTTTTGTGCCAAACTCCCTTTGAAATCACAAGAACTTAGAAATACATTTGAGGATCAGGGCCAATTTTTTTTATCAAAGTGTCCATGAATAGGATTTCTAAAAGTACACAAAGGAATTAAGAGTATAAGTCTAATTGAAAACCATGAGTCTTGGGCTTTTAACTCTCTTAGGTTACTTCTTAGGATAGAATTTCCAAAAGACTTGAGTGTTCGGCAGTTTGTAATAATTTATTTAAGTTATTAAATTTATTAAGAAGCCACTAGCTGTTCAGCACATATGAAACTTAGGCCATTGCATAGATGCCTAAAAGAATTTCTCTCTATAGCTGATGTTCTTGGTGTGTCTTCTAACATGACACCATGTTGATTTGTGATTAGCTACTCCTACAAAACAGCGCACCTTGAACTACAGGCTTCAAAAACCTGGTTAATCCTCTCTCCAGCAAGTGATTGCTGAATTTTTCAGAGGGATATAGTGCAACTGTCAATGGGAAAAGAAGCGCCCAATAGGAAGGGGAAAAAATATAACTATATAAATTTATATAAGTGGTACGTAGCTAATGGGAGAACACTCCAGGCAAATGGGTCCTGATTTTAGAACTTGTATTTACTGGATTCAAAGATCATCAGAGTAATACTTCCTCGGGGCTTTTCTCTTGGTACTGAATAGATTAGAAATGGGGGATGAAGGGGAAAAGAATGGCTTGAATAGTGAGGGAGATTTCTTTGAGATCTTTGATGAATTTTAGTGCTTAGAATCAAAGGCAGACATCAAATAGGACTACCAACATGAGAGAGAAGGTTTTAGGAAGGAGACCACCCTCTATTCACATCACAACTTTGGAACACTACTGGCACCCACAAGTTCTGACATCATTTGAAAACTCTTGAACTCTAAATTTCACTGTTCAAGAAGTGTCTCTGCTTCTTTCACCTACTAACTCTCATTAGCTCACTGCCCCTGTTGCTTGGTAATCCTTGGAACAGTTATATTGCCTTATTTTATAGCTTGGCTTGTTTTGTTATTGAAGACTTACTAATTAATTTTCCTGCCAGCTCACTGTTTGGCTGGCTCTCACCTTCTTACTGAGCCATTGACAATAGCCTTCTATTACTTTTCTGTCAGACTCACTACTTCCTTCAGTTATAACTAACTCCCTTGTCTACTCTATCCCTTTCGACTCTTCTGTCTTCTGCAATGCTGTTCTTTTTCTTTAAATAGGTGGTTTATTTTTTGTACCATCCACCAGAGTTCTTTTTCCCTTTCTCTCAACTTTTTGATTGCACAGCCTCATCCTCTTATGTGGTTTCTACTACCCTTCCTGTGGTAAACACTCAAAAATCTGTTTTTCTGTTTATGTCTGTTATTTTCACCAGTATCTTCTATCACCTTTCATCTATTCTGAGCCTATCTATCTGTCCATTTAAATATGATATATTAAAACCTGTCACTTGTCAAGTTGTTAATGCTTGTCAGAATGTCAAGGGGTTTTCTTCTCCTTTCTCCTCCTTTTTTGTCACAGATGATGACTACTATATTATAGTTGTCACTATAAAAATGGATGTCAACTGTGATTCCACTTCCTTTCTGGAAAGCCATTCTTGACTTCAATTTTTCATCTTTTCCATATCAAAAACCTTGCTATTTTGCTTTTTCTGAGTTCTTCACTATTCTTCTTCCAACTTCAACCAGAAGAACCTGACAACTGTAATATTCTCATCTATGGCTTCCTTTGTGTCCACAACATGCTCACGTATCTGTCCAGGTAGTTTCTTTATAACTGTAAATATATTTACCATGACATTCTGATCATATTGTCTCTCTCTTTGAATCCTTATTCTTCTCCAATGTGTTACATGCAACTTTATTACACCAGTTAATGATCAGCGCTGTTGGCAACTCAGCCCCCTCTCAGTATTGTGTGTGCTTCTTCCATACTATCATTTATGCACAGAACATGTTGAACTGTTCCATAAAGCTCCTCAAAACTTGCTTCTTCTGGCAGGATCATAGGGAAACTGATGAGTGGTAACTAAAGAAATCCTGAGGAGAGACTTAAGAGATTTGTTTTAGTCATGCTACTCCTCATTAGTTATTCTACCTAGTTATTGAATCCTGCCTTGATAGATTTGGGATCTTTGGCACAAGGTCTTTCATTTATTTAGTTTTGCTTGCATCTTGACATGATGGGTATCTTTTTCCTGAATGATAAACACAGAAACCTTCATAATATCAACCCTCCCATTTTCCTTAAAATATGGGCTCCTCCATCAGGATTGCAAATAAGCTGCCCAAAAGTCATTCACTTCACTTCATTGGAAATGAAGAATGTTCACCGACAACAGGGTTTAAATTATGGCAAGTCCAAGCTAATATTCAAATTAAGGTTCTAACTATAGGACCTTTGCAGGGGTCTTTAGAGAAAGAGATAATGGATGTCACTGCTTTTGTTTCTTATGCATACATATAGTGCAATCCCTGAATTAAGCCTTTAGAAAGGAGATAAACTTTCCCTAATCAGTAAAATCTAGCTTTAGTTCTTACACATTTAGTTTATTAATCTACAAATATATAGTGCTTTTGAGTGTGAGGTCAAAGCAATGGAAATCCATTCTCCGGAAGATTCTGAAACTTTGAGAGAAAAAGTTCATCCCAGACTTTCTTTTCTCCAGAATGAAACATTGTTTAAATACTGCAACTTAATCAGAAGCTTATTATATTATATCCTGCAACATTAAACAACAAAACAAAAGCTTCGCTTCATTCTAGTAGGAAATTTTGGCTAATTTGATGAATTCCCACAAAGAATTGTAATGTATTCAAGAAAATATGTCAGCTGTAAAAAGTGCCATCAGCAAATCTTTGACCAATCTTACCACAACATATTTTTTGGCTAGTTACTCAAAGCTGTGTATTATATATAGCAATTGTCCAAACCATACTTTTTCTTTCCCTTTTTTTCTGAGTTTTGCATATGTAATTCTGATGTAATTCAGTTCACTTCAGTGAAGTTATTCCCCACTAGATTAACCCACATACTCAAATTATATTTCTCAATTTCCAATATAAACACCCCTCTTTGCAGCCCGTACATTTCTGGGTAGCATTTAGCTGAACAACTGATGCCAATACAATTAAAAGCCACTGAAAAGGTATATGGATGGCAGAATCAAGACCTCGTAAAGTTGAAGACAACTATAGAGTTAACTAATCCCTATGCTTGCTCTCTACAGAGGTTTAGAATCCTCCTGAGCAATCCCTCCGTATTGCAATATGCAATTCATTATAGAGACTCCAAGTGGGATTATTTTCAAGCCTTTCTTTTTCTTTAGCCCTAACAGGATTTGAATTTGCGTTTCATTTCTCACTCATATCTTTCCTGCTTGCTTTCAGATTTCCCCATTTGTTCTCCTTCACAAATGGATCTTTGGGCAAACATTTTGTATGTGGGATGGGTCGCCATGTTAAAAAGATTATCTCACCACGGAGTCCATCGTCATTTAGCAACCCAAGCACTTATATTTTTCTCAGGTTGCCTTTATCTCTTAATCATTATTAGCTGACTGAGATTTATGACAACTTCTTCATCCAGAGATAAAATCAATTAGTTGAAAAATACTTAGCTTGTTAGCTATAGTCAAAAAACTAACTGCAAGCTTGGATGTGTATAATTGTATTTTCCAGTTCAGCGAGCATGTGCGCAGG
>VYZW01021804.1:6492-40738 GCA_013401315.1 Balaeniceps rex
AGCAGTCATGTTCACTCCAGAATGGAGGATGCTCTCTGCAACAAGCAATTGTATTCTCCACCCTCTGAATATATGCACAACTTTACAAACTCTTACTTAGATATGGGTAAAGTATCTTACCAGCACAACTTCCACCTGGAAGAGTTAAAAAGTTTCTGGTACAAGGAATGGGGAGCTGTGGTCTTTTAAGAGGTTACCACATATTTTTTTTTTTTTTTATCTGTGCAAAACAACTTTTCCCATTGTTCTCAAAACACGCTTAAGTTTTTAAAGATTCAGCCTGAGGGAGACATCTGGCATGGAATGTGTTAGACTGTTAGAATTTGGGAATATTAGTAGCAAGTGAAAATAGAAGTTCTTAATGGAAAACATCAGGCACCTTTAACAAAAGATGATATTACCATTATGGACTAAAAATTTTTGCAGCAGGACTGCTGCACTCAAAAAACAAACAAAAAAAGCCTTGCTAACTCTGTTGTGGCTCAGTTGAAATCCTGTTAATACTGAGGCACA
Organism: Balaeniceps rex; assembly: GCA_013401315.1. Lineage (NCBI taxonomy): Eukaryota > Metazoa > Chordata > Aves > Pelecaniformes > Balaenicipitidae > Balaeniceps > Balaeniceps rex. The sequence continues at coordinate 7,006 of VYZW01021804.1, forward strand.
AGCGGGAAAGTGAAATACAACTGTAAAAAAAAAAAAAAGNTTTTCCCATTGTTCTCAAAACACGCTTAAGTTTTTAAAGATTCAGCCTGAGGGAGACATCTGGCATGGAATGTGTTAGACTGTTAGAATTTGGGAATATTAGTAGCAAGTGAAAATAGAAGTTCTTAATNAGAAGTTTACAGAACCCAAAATCTGGTAGTGTCCTCCATTAGCAACAGTAACCCATATCATTTTTACAAGTAAACAGCATGTTTTGACTATGCTTTGGAGATAAGACCAGCACATAAAGAACTGAAGGCTTTTATTTTAAGGAGTTTAGAAATATCACGCTTCTGACCCCTTCCCCTTAATTTGCTTTTAACACTCAAACATTACAACATTGTAAGTTTAAACATACAGTCTAAGAAAAAAGAAACCAAAGAACTGAGTTCTACTTACTGAAAATAGGAATGCAACCACAGCTGTTTCTGTGCTGTCTGTATACTGTATGGAAGCGAGCCACCAGCTTAAGGAAAAAAACCAAACATGTACATTTGTTATTTGAAAGACATTCTAAAAGCAGCAAGCATCTCGGGGAATAAGTTATCTGTACTATCCTCATGACTTGTTTTCAGAAAATGGTTATATGCTCCAGTAGTATAAAATTGTATATAGGTTTGGGTTTTTTTCATTCTTACAATTTAGCAAGTTCCTAAGCACTACATAGCAGATTTACACTAGGAAAAAGAGAAACAGTACAAAGGCTATAGAACTGAGTCCTCTTAGAAGATAGTTTGGATATTTTTTTGTTGTGATATCACTTGATATAAACAGATTAGAATCACTACCCATACAAGCTAGAGGGAATAAAACAAGCAGCTTTCAGGGGGGGGAAAAACAAAACAAAACCAAAAAACCCACCAAACAATATAATTTTAGAGAGCAAAAACTTCTCTGATGAAATTGTATTTGTACTGATTTGGTCTTTGGCTAATGTGCATTGTGATTTCTTGAAATGAATTTAAAAGAGAAGAATCAGCCATGGCATACTGAGTTATATTATTGTTGTGTATTACGAACACGATGCAAAACCTACTGCATTCAACCTGTCCTAGAAGACACCATAAGGACCTGTTACAAAACCTTTACTACTCTCACAGATGTACTAACTGCAGGAGTCCATGGAGCTGTTCATTTGCACAAATACAGAGTTATGTAATTCACCAAGTTATTTCACAATATGAAAGAAATGACAGTAAGGAGTCATTGCACAGACTGCATCTCTGACTTTCAAGGGTATCAACTTTGCTAAACAGATGCTGCAGACAACCAGATGTATTTCAAAAGACCCTAACTTACTTACAGAAACCACAGACACCTATAAACTCACTGGCTACAGTTTCTACATATGTCCAAACACTGCTCAATTCAGAGGAAAGATAGAGAGCCAAAAGCATTCCTGCTAGCCCAGTGTTCAAATTCCACCAACAAGAGCTCAACAGCTACTCTACTTCCTACTACATAGGAACACAGGTATCCAGCTTCGAACAGGAACACATGTTTATGGATTCAGCAATGTCAAAGAATCACTCAATCATTGAAGTTGGAAGCACCCTCTGGAGATCATCTAGAATCACTCCCTGCTCAAAGCAGGGTCAAACAGAGCACGTTGCTCAGTACAGTGTCCTGTCAGGTTTTGAGTATCTCCAAGAATGGACACTACAACCTCTCCGAGCAACCTGTTCCATTCAAAGCAGAAAACATTTTTGTTGTAATGGTACACTGGAATCTCCTGTATCTCAATTTTATGTCCACTGCCTCTTATTCTTTCACGGGTCACCATGCGAAGAATCTGCCTCTACTTTGCATCCTCCTATCAGGTATTTATACACATTGATAAGATCTCCCAGGTAAGTTCTCTTCTCCAGGTTGAAGAATTGTCCAGCTCTCTTGGCCTCTCCTTGTATGACAGATGCTCCAAACCCTTACTCGTCTTCATGGCCTTTTGCTGGACTTGGTTCAGTATGTCCATGTCTGTCTTGTACTGGAAAGCCAACAACTGGACACAGCACTCCAGATGTGGTCTCACCAGTGCTAAATAGAGGGGACGGGTCACCTCCGTCAACCTGCTGGCACCTGCTTCCTAATGCAGCACAGGATGCTGTTGGCCTTCTTGCCACAAGGGTGCATTGCTGGCTCATCTTCAGCTTAGTGACCACCAGCACTCAGAGTCTTTTTCTGCAAAGCTGCTTTGCTTGGGTCAACCCCCAGTGTGTACTGGTGCCTGGGGTTACTCTTGCCCCAGCACAGTACTTTGTATTGCCCTCTGTTGAACTGCACGAGGCTCCTGTCAGCCCATTTCTCCAGCCTGTACAGTCCCTCTGAATGGCAGCACAATCAAACACTCCTACTGAGTTTGCATCATTTACAAACTCACTGAGGGTGTACTCTGCCCCGCCATCCAGGTCATTAATGAAGATGTTAAATGCATGGCCCCAGTATCAATGCTTGAAACACACCACCACTAGTGGCTGACCTCCAGCTGGCCTTCGTGCCATTGATCACAACCATTGAGGCCTGGCAGTTCAGCCAGTTTCCAATCCACCTCACTGTCCAGTCATCCAGCCTGTACTCCATCAGGTTGTCTGTAATGATGTTTAGGAGACAGTGTCAAAATCCTTATTAAAGTTAAGATAAACAACATCCAGTGTACTCCTCTCATTCATCAAACCAGTCATCTCATCACAGAAGGACATCAAGTTAATTAAGCATAATTTCTCCTTTATAAATCCATGCTGACTACTCCCAATCACCTTCTTGTCCATCATGTTTGGAAATGGTTTCCAGGATTCTTTGTTCCATCACCTTCCCAGCGATCAAGGGGAGGCTGACAGGCCTATAGTTCCCCAGATCCTCCTTCTTAATGAATCTCTTCCAATTGCCTTGACGTTTTGAAGGCTAATCAACAACAGCCTCGAACCGACATCAGCCAGCTCCCTTAGCATGCAGGGGCGTAACCCGCATAAGCGCTTGCTTTTGAAAAACAGAAGCTTCACTGCATCAGGATACTACAGTACCTCTTCCTCTTTCAAGCTGTCTGGGGCTATGCTTTCTATACAAATATACTGACTTCATGAACACAAACATGGGAAGACTGAACAGAACAATTACACACTGCAATATTAAAAAAATGACTAATGAGTAGCAAAACATCTTATCCTCCATTGTATCTGATGTGCAGGACGACACTGCAAAGAAACGCAAGGAGAACTTGGCACACTCAAACTTCAATTTTCTGCCAAAATGAATGTATGACTGGAGTTAGAACAGTGGGCAAGAGCTGTTTTTTTCCTATACAGCGACATATGAACACTGCTATACAGGCTTAAATATTATATACCAATACCCACAAAGCTTTTTCTATTCAATCACAGAAAGCTGGAGTCAGAGCTCTAGTAACAGTAATAAAAGGATTCTACTGCCACCTATTCTACCAAGTGCTCAGCAAGATGGCAACTTCAGGCTCATTCAACATCAACCACTGAAGTGATTTTGCAGGACATTAGGACCACAAAAAGCTAATAAATATGGGCTGATCTGCTTACCAGGATAGCCTTCCAGACTTTGCCTCACATTGCTCACAGTAGGATAAACCTTCATGGAGGTGCAGGGGGGGAAAAAAAGTAACTTTAATAACACAGCTCTAAATTCACAAGCTGTCAATTTTCAAATAAAAACCACCTTAAAGAAAACTTACTTGAGGAAAAAAAAAAAAAAAAACATTAAAAGAATCATTTTTCAGAATGAGTAAAATTACACTGCAGCTTAAAACTAGTCACGTGCAAGTAGCAAAGATATTTTACCTCTCTTGGAGACGTTACCAAAATTAGCTAGCAAGACTCAAACAATCCAGCTTCAGCCACTTCCACAGTGGTTGAAGTAAGCTCTTAACATTATTTTTATGAGATTTTAGACTTATATCTCAAATACAAGTAGGCAGGGGCAATTAGCACACAGTAAGGGCATGGTTTGACAACATTTTGTCCTTCATTTAACAAGCTCCTGCCACAAACTTGTTTCTGCTCCTCCCCTTAACTCTGCTAATAACCTGACCAAAATAACCAGGTTAGAAAATAATTTGGTATAGATATTAATCACTCAGCATTCAATTACATCTCAGTAGCAGAAACAGCTGCATCTACAAAACTCAACGGAAGACAAGCTATAGAACAAGAATATAATTTTTGATTAGATTATATATACTCCAGTGTCACACAGATGGAAATTATAGTACATTTTTATAGTATACTATACACAAGTGAGTGTCACTAAGTGGCAACCTTATGATTTCAGGATGAAAACTACATTAATGTCTTCCAAAAGTTAAAAGCAAACCAATGACTAAGATTTAAACAAACAAATGAATAAACGTTAAATAAAGGTCACTAGCATCTAAAACACATACCAAATGAATTGGAACATCACATTTAAGGAGAGTTGTCACACTGCTGCCTGCAGCCACCAGGCTCTCCTGGAACTCAGAGCACAGCCATTTGGACCCATCAGCTCCCATTGAACCAATGCTTGAGAACTGCCCAACAACAGGCCAGGATTCCTGTGCTGGTACTGACGAAGCATGCTCTCTCAAAAGCTAGTGAGGGAAGTGAAAACATTGTTAGACTTCAACAAGTGAAAAAAACCTTAATTAGGGCTTTGATATTGCTTCTGATATAATAAATCCTCTATAATTCACTTCTGACAACAGAGATTAACATTCATACTCTCTATTTAAAATTTGCTCTAAAAAAGTCATCAGGCTCTCCAAATAAACCCACTGTTCCTTCAAGAGAAGATCAAACATCACAAGTTTTATCCAAAAGCACCAAAGTCAACCATTAAATAATGGGTAAAAAGAATGCTAGCAGCTCTTCCCAAAAACATGAAACATTAGCTTCAGAAGTCTTCAGAAGTCATAATAAATTAAACAACTAAATCTTTTTATATTTGGTGGTTGCTGGCCATAAAATTCCTCTTACATCCTAAAGCACCAGCTACAATAGAGGCCCAGAATAAGAGGGGAAAAAAGAACAATTGAAGAGAAAATTGAAATAATCCTTTTAGAGGAGGTCTTTAGCCGTGAAAGGAATTTAAAGTCACATTAAAAACAGATGGATACAGGCACATATTAAATTGTATGTAGTGGCTACCTTTTTCCCCCCCTCTAGAGAAGACACATAACTAAATGGCTTCAGTCATCAGTGTAGTGTCACCAAGTCTAGCTGCATTGTCACTAAAAAAATTAATCTTTTTAATCACAGATACATTTGCCACAAGACCATCTTTATCCTTTACAGGCTTCTTCTGTTTTATTTTGTTTTCATTCAGTATCTTACTAGGCAAAAAACCATGCAGACAACATATATCAGAAAGAGCAAGCTCTTTATGAGCAAGGGGAGGTCTGAAAGAGTAACCTTGTGTTGAAAAGCAATGTGATAAATAGACATTTTGTACATCACTGAAGTTTGCCATGGACAGCATTAGAATTCCATGTAAAAATCACGATTGAACTTGAAATAATGCCACTTCAGCAGGAGATGCAGGTTGAAAATTCCCCAATTATGAGAGGCATTTAACAGATGACATGAAATACCATACCCAATTCTAAATAAATACTGAAAAAGAAGCGGCCCTACAAACTTGAGATATGCAATCTTGTGTGAAGATTTACCATTATGGATTATTTAAATAATGTGGGAGGGGGTGAAAAAAAAAAAGTAGTAATCCCTGTTCCTAATTACTCAGCTGATTAAAAAAATAATTTAAAAAAAAAAAGTCAAGATCTTAGAAATGTAGTCGAACAAAACTAAAAACCTGACTGAATTGATGACATCAGCTATGTGCAAACTGGTTTTCAATTTGATGGTTTTTTGCCAGGTCATTAGGGAAAAAGAAACTGTAATAGCCTTTAACATTTAAATAAATAAAATAAGCCTGTTCCCTATATGCAGGCAAGTCTATATCAACACATCTTTCCTCAGTGAGTGCCTTTGAAAAAGGCTATATTTGGTTCCCAGTCACAGAAGACTAGATTTTAATAGTGCCACACTCATTAGAAGCACCAACAGCAGACAGGAAGTCATTTCAGCGATGGGGCCTCCTTAGATATGTGTTAGCACATGACAATTCAGACCACAAGCTGACCATGGCAATAATGTCCAGGAATATTATGTGCAAAGTCTACACTGTCATAAGTTGCAAGCTTATGTTATTGCTAACTTAAACTGTAACAATGTATTAAAAGATCACTGATCATAGCTGGAAAAATTGAAAGGAACTAAAAAATGCTCTCCAAAATTATATTTACATTTAAAAGGATATGAACAAAAAAGGTTACAGTTTTAATACCTTTCTGAGCCTAAGATGACCCCACTTTTCTTTATCACTACCTTGATATCGTCCAGGGGTAGAACCAAGCAGATACACTCTACAGAAAGAAAAAAACAACACCAAGTTATTTGCACTCTGGCGTGTTTTGGTTTGTAAAGTATTCAGGTATTTAAGTAAAACCTATCAGCAAGGTTGAACACAGAAGTACAACCAGAAAAATTTAATCTTTCACTCTTAAGGTTTACAATATAAGGAAAAGTGGATTTTCAGCTGTATAATTTATTATTAGCATCCTATATGGCTGTCACGCACCACCAGGCTGTTCTATAGCATAGACAGGAACTGCATCTATTTCTGTGTACAAAAATGCAGAAGATAGATGGTTAGCAATAAATGCAAACAGCTCTTGTTTGGTACAGAATTGGGCATGTAATTTTGAGTAAAGCCAATCTATTGCTACATCCAAATCAGCAGATTCAGGTACAGGATTTCATTTGGGTATCTAATAACTCAGATTCAAAGTACAGCTTTTTCAACTGTCTTCCTAATAATAGTTTAGTAACCCGTTTGACTTTGCCCTGAAAACAAAGAAGAGACCTTCCCAGTCACAACAAACAGATGGTTTAAGAACCTTTTCATGCCTAGCTTTATCCATGAACGAATGTTCCCTACATATTTTATATGGCAAGGAACTGATACTTATCCTAACAAGTGACTCTTCCCTAACCCATGCATAAACTCACATCAGCTAAGGCTCAGCCAACCTGTCCAAGCTAATGCAGATGACCAAGTGAAAAAGAACAGCAGCTCAGGCTGTTATCTCACCTGGCTATAAGGTACACACTTTCCCCCCCTCCTCCAACCTTGTAGACACCATGTAAAGAAAGAAGCATTTTTTATTTTATATATTAAACTAAACAACATTTCAGTCTCTATTTCCACCACAGTTTATGACCTTTTTCAGCTTAGCTTTTCAACAAACGTTTGTCAGCTTATAAAACCGCTATTAAGCAGCCAAGGAGATTTACACTTTCTGAAATAAATACCATACTTCAGTGGAAATGCGGGCTGTATCTATTAGAATTAAGCATCCTGAATTATTTTAAGGAATATCAGCAACGTGATATTAGAGAAGACTGTTTAAAGACAAACATATTATTGCTTAGCATAACATTGCCTACCAGACACAATCCATGCCTGTAACGGACAAAATTCTGAATGTACATATATGGATTGAACTTTGCCTTAAAAGTACAGAATCCTATTGTTAAGAAAATCCCCATTACAATAACCTCTGCTTATATGACCCCTCTTACATGACAAACCAAATACAACTCAGTTTTTTCTACTGGTAATTTTATTGGCGCAAATATTTAAGCCAGACTGACTTAAATGAAACTGAGTCCCTATTACTTACAGCTACCTTCTGTCAAGTTAGTGCTGATGCTCCTTTTTTCATTCCTTTAAAATGTATGTTTATAAAACCAGAAGTTGGTCAATTCAACATAACCTGCATAAGATAGATTTCAAAAACTGCCTACAGTTAGGCTCATGTTTGAACGCTTAAGTCAAACAAGGTAAGCTTACAAAACAAACCCATCGTCTATGTCCTGGTTTCAGCTGAGTTAGAGTTACTTTTCTTCCTAGTAGCTAGCATAGTGCTGTGTTTTGGATTTAGCATGAGAAGAATGCTGATAACACACTGATGTTTTAGTTGTTGCTAAGTAATGCTTAGACTAGTCAAGGACTTTCTTTTTCAGCTTCCCATGCTCTGCCAGGTGCACAAGAAGTTGGGAGGGGGCACGGCCCAAGATAGTTGATCCAAATCGACCAAAGGGCTATTCCATACCATATGACGTCATGCTCAGTATATAAACCGAGGGGAGTTAGCCGGGGGGCAGCGATCGCTGCTCGGGGACTGGCTGGGTGTCGGTCGGCGGGTGGTGAGCGGTTGCATCACTTGTTTTCTTTTCCCTGGGTTTTGTTTGTCTCTCTCGTTCTCCTTTTCATTACAATTATTATTATTATTATTATCATTATTATTATTACTATTATTATTATTTTATTTCAATTATTAAACTGTTCTTATCTCAACCCGTGGGTTTTCTTACTCTTGCCCTTCCGATTCTCTCCCCCATCCCACCGGGGAGGGGGAGGGTGAGCGAGCGGCTGCGTGGTGCTTAGTTGCCGAGTGGGGCTAAACCACGACAGTCTAATAGATCCTAACAGAGATGTTTAATTTCTTGGGAAAAAAAGCATGCAAGTTACTATAAACACAAGACCACGTATACCTTGTCTCTGATAAATCATGTTCTTGAACCAGATCTATCCATTCCTTGAGCGTAGGAGAATTGTAAGCCATCAGGTAACTTATTAGGTCAGATTTAAAATTAGTTTCAGATTCACCAGCAGAACCAGTTGTTCCCTGAGGTAGCCTTGGATATAAAGGGCTTAGCCATATTCTAAAAACAAAGCCACAAAAACAAGCCACATTAACACATGGTTTTAGTAAGTGATTAAAGCACATCTGAAGGTCCTAAATGAATACTAGACAGATTTATTGTAATACTAACCATAAAGCAACTTGCCTTTACTTTACAATGACAGAATTGTCAAGTCTTATACTCAATACCACAGAACTAATACTTTCAAATGAAAGCAACAATCTCACATTTATCCATGCATATGTTTGCAGCTTTCATCACTGTTAAACAGGACAGGCTCACACTTAGCAACCAGTAGCCCTTTCATCAAAATTTTCTGTATGAATAGAACACTGCAATGCATTCTGCTAAGCTACTGGTTTGTGTAATGATATAGAAAAACATCAATTAGGGCACCTGAAAGTTCTGCATAGTTTGAAGAGTTGCCCACAATGATAACTTGCCTCTCCAGAACTTCCATCAGATAAAATAGGGTGGGCACTACATAAGGAAAACATCTAGCATTTCTTTCCAGTCACACATTATTGTAGCCATGGAAACCAAAGGTTCTGCATTATCAACTTTACAACATGTTGATACTATCCTTTGTAATTCAGAAGCCTATAAAACAGAGAAGCCAGTGAACCATCATATTGGTGATACTGCGTATTACTGCAGCGTGCAAAAGCTAAAAAGAAAAATGTTTTTCATGTTTGACAAGTAGGGCAACTTGTTAAGCATCCCAAATAGATATTTTCATGCCTTCTTGGCTTTCCGAAAAGCTAACTGTCAAAAGATACTAAAGCCATCGTAACTAAAAGATTTAAAGGCAAAAAAATCAGTGGTTATATTTTTGCCACTCAAAAACCCTTATGAGAGCTTGCCTCAGACAAGTGAAAAGCCTCAAAACCTTGCTATATTTAATGGCAGCAAAATGGATGGCAAGGTGACAGTAACTTCTGAAAAGCTATTTCCAATTAGTTTGATGAAGAAATCTTACACCCTGAGTTACTGTGGAGATCTAACTAAAAAATGCTCCCACAAAAATAGCCAAGAAAACAAGAGCTTGAGGTGCCTTACATTAGCATGTCACTTAGTCCTATTTTTTGTGCTCCAAACAAAACTATGTCCCAAGCTGGCCATTAAGTTCAAAAACTTCTACCAAAAAAACCAACCCAGGAAGAAAATTCCTTCCAAGGAAAGGATACCGGGTAGATACTGGGTCATCTACTCTATTAAGGAGCCAATGGTGCCCAGCGTTTATCAGGTTACATTCTAGATACATTCACAGCAGAAGCAGAACATCTGCACATTCACATTATTCTTGCAGTATTAAGATAATTTTTAAATAACTGCTTCAGCTTTGTATAAAAAACACATTATAGCTAGGTATTTTTTTCATAAAGGGACAGGATGTCATAATAAGTGATCTTAAATCAGTCAAACTGAGTTTAAGGCAACAGCCAGCTCAGGACATATTTTGTTTACAGCAGAAAGCAAGTAGAGTTCGGTCACAGACAGCTACCACCATTCTAGGTTTGATTTTTTTTTGCAGGATAGCTCTATCTTAGGGGTGTAAGACTTGTAGCACTGGATCATCTGACCTAGTATCCAGTCTCCAGCAGTAGCAGATACCTACAGAAAGTATTAAAGTAAGCATACACCTGCTAGAGATTGTTACTCACCCTTGAGTTTTCTGGTGCCAATCTTCAGCAATAAGATTGGAGGTATGTATCACAACTCGAAGGCCTTCTTCATATAACAACAACATCATTTTTCTTTAAAAAAAAAAATGTAACACTTCATCTGTTTCAAGTACACTGAGAGGAGATAAATCAACAATTCATTAAAATGCTCCAAGATAATTATTTTCAAAAGATTTGTTCTGCATAGTACAAACACTTAGACTTCAATCCATGTGCATACCAAACTCACACGGCAGTCATTAGACTATCCCCATATATTTTGTCAGCAGCATCATATGATACATGCCAGAGTACAGCTTAACATGTCATGCAACTGATTTCCCAAAGCAAAAATGAATACTTGCAGAACACTTTCTATATTTACTATATTCTTCAGATAAACTTATTCCTTTGCAAATAGTTAAAAAAAAAAAGGATTAAGGAACACGAAAAGGCCTTTGCTTATTGCTGAATTTATTAAAACGTAGTTCTTTTCTCTTAAATTGATAACTTTTAAAATAAAAGAAGATATGTAGGTAACTAACCATTGCGATTGCAAAAAAGCTTTTATCTACCATAAATCGAAACTCAAGCTACAGTAAAGGAGTTTTAAAACTAGTAACCGAGTTAAAAATAAACATCTGTATTTTTTTGTAGCATAAGTACTCAAATTTTCATATACAAGTTTTCAACACTTATGTAAAGACAGCATATCCATGTGACCCTGAAGGATGAGATGGTTTCCATAGAAACCAATGCTCAAGAATGAAAGCTGTAAGGAAAAACACGTTTATTTTCATTGCTGTCCCATGGCGAGATAATGCTATGCAAATCATATCAGGCTCAAATTTAGACAATTATTTATTCAGTAATTTCTGCTTTTAATGTTAAGAGTTCAGCAAACTAACATTCAAGCCCCTGCACGTGTTTTCCTGTGCTTACTGAATAGTTTATGCAATAAGCAAGACCCCCTAACTATAAAATAGTTCCCCACATCTGTGTTACGCCTTGATCTAAACACAAATTAAGTTGACAGTAAAATAAGTATTTTACAGCAAAATAAAGTGCAAGATTAAGGTATGTAAAAGTTATAACTGACCAAAACACCATTACCTCAAAAAAATTACTGACATTGTAAGTTTTACATCATACAACAGGAATGATGTGAATTTAAGTCTTTATATTTCATGGGGTGAAATCTATTAAATTTCTCTTGGAACAAAATTGTTTCACTACCCACCAAGATCTAACTTACTGGTCTGTTACCCACTTGTTGTGTTCCACCTGCAGTGGAACATGCATTCAGAGATACGCTACCCAGAACAATCCTTTAAAATATAGGGTTAAAGAACTGTAGCATTTATCACCATCACTTATTTATCCCAAAGTGTGGTGGAAGAAAAAAAAAAAAAAAAAATTAAAGTTGAGCACAAAGAGAATGAGAGCTGCTACTTAAACTGCTTAAGTGAAAATAAGCTAAAGCTTTAAAAATGATCAATTTGAAAAACAGCCTCAATTCCTTCTATGTCCCTCACTAAACCTGAGAGAGAAGCAAGACTCATTTTTAGAATGCTGATTTCTTTCCTTTATTTGCATATTCTTCTCCAAACAGGCAATAAGGAGGTCAGTATGCTTTCTACCAGAAACACAGATGTACCTTAAGTGGGCATTTCAGATCAACATTTTAACATAATGTTATGTTTTATAAAACGAGTTATAAAAAAGGATTAATTGATTAAAAAGCACTGTGGTGCCCTGAAACCAAAGATCTTTGCTAGGAGATATAAGATCAAATCTGTTCTTATCTGTAGCTTGCAATCTACAAAATTCCCTTTGTGACACTGTGATAGCAAATGAAAGTTTTTTCTTTGAAAAGATCCCAAAATTCAGTATTTCCGGATCATCCACGTTAACTGCAAAAACTGAGCAGTAAATCAGTGTTGTGTCCGACCTGTCAATGACTGATCAAGTCTGCATTACAGTTTTGGTATTAAACCATGAGTTAAGAGCCAGGACCTGCAGTTCACTGACTTCAATTGTCTAACTTGCACATCTCATACCTACCTAATAGCCGATTTGTTTCCTTAAACTAGAACAATCCTATCATTTATAAATACAAAATAATTAAGGAATTTTGTCTTTAAGACTCAGCAATTTCCATGAAACCCAGTTTTGTGATTTTAAAATGTCTTGCAGAAAAATGAAACAGATACACATAGAACATGAAAGACACTACGTTGAAATTTCATCAATATACATTAGGCCTTCACAATTATGTTTTCACAAACAGCAATAATCTATCTTTCTATCCCATAAATACTTTAAGACACTAGACACTAGTTACTAGTCCAATTACAGTAACTGTGTGTACCAACAATATGGTCATCTTTAGAAGCGGAGCTTTCTGCTTCATAGCTGTTACTTACGTATGGTGAGTTCCAAACGCAATATCCAGCTTAGCCTATAAAATTAAAAAGTTAATCATTAAAAATTCCTGTTGTGCATTCCTATATGCAAGAATGTTATAGGAGGAGTGGTGCTTCTTCATTTTGTTTCATTTCACTGCTCTCTAGTGGAGAGATCACAAAATACATTATTTTTCCCCTCAACACCTTTAAATGCACTCTCTTAATTTCTAGAAGTTAGACTTTAAATGGCAATGCAACTCTCCTGGAACTGCTCCAGCAGAATTTCTGGTCTCTTACCAGCAATATTTTCAGAAACAGTCAGCCTTGCAGAAAAGTACCTGAGGGTCTTGCTGGACACAAAGTTGAACAGGTGCCCTGGGCTGCATTAGGAGTGTTGCCAGCAGGTTGAGTGAGGTGATCCTTCACCTCTATTCAGCATTGGTTGAGGCCATACCTGCAGCACTGGGTCCATTTCCAGGCTCCCCCATACAGGAGAGACACAGACATACTGTAGAGAGTCCAACAAAGGGCCACTAAGATGATTAAGGGACTGGAGCATCTCTCCTATGAGGAAAGGCTGAGAGAGCTGGGACTATTCAGCCTGGAAAAGAGGCGGCTCAGAAGGAGATCTGATCACTGTGTACAAATACCTGAAGGGAGGCTGCAAAGAGGATGGAACCAGGTTCTCTTCAGTGGTGCCCAGTAACAGGACCAGAGGTAAATGGGCACAAACTGAAATACAGGAGGTTCCCTCTGAACATCAGGAAACACTTTTTTTACTGTGAGGGTGACTGAGCACTGGCATGGGTTGCCCAGAGAGATTGTGGAGTCTCCCTCCTTGGAGATATTCAAAAACCTATCTGGACATTGTCCTGGACAACCGGCTCCAAGTGACCCTGCTTGGGCAGGAGAGTTGGACCAGATGACCTCCAGATGTCCCTTCCAACCTCAACCGTTCTGTGATTCTGAAGCATATGAAAACTGTTACAAGCAGCTTAATGGCTAACATTGCAAAGAAAAGGACAGAAGCCAGACAGAAATGCTTTTTTATCAGTGCTCTGTTCTTATTACGGAGTATTTACAGCATAATTTCTAGGGAGAGAATGCAACATGAGTTACAGATACTAAGAAAATACTTTTAGCCAGTGATGGCTCCAACGTTGTGCCTAGTTAATATGGGCGTGGAGGAGAAGATTAAAATACCTATATTTCATTTTGGGGTACTAACATAATGGAATGCATGTAGACTACCAGAAGAATCTAAAGCAGTATACCCACACAGCAAGATCACCACAAATGCCATTTTCCCCTGCTACTTACCATGAACTACACTGACAAGCTTATCATATAGGACATATTACTTTCAAGTTCTTGTTGTGCATGAAAAGGAAACATTATATGCTAACCCATGAATTTATTGTTAGCATAGTTGAAGTCTTCATCTAAAATTATTGCTACTCCACAACTTAATGCAAACACCTGATTAATATAGCACACAGCAGCCCACAAATCCTTGCCTTGAGAACTCACTATGTTTGGCATCAATACAGCAATCTTTAGGAAGCTCAGGGTTACCAGACTGCCTTGAGAAGGAAGAAAATTCCAAGATCATCCTCCTCCTAACAAACAGTAAGATACCCCCATGATCAAGAACATAGTCCATCCAGCAAAATCCTGAAACACTGGCAAGTTGCCATAACCACATCCCTCCCCCAGGCTGAAGCCAATAACTTTATGACTCAGGGACAGCAGAAGAGTGAGCATAACATCAGAGAGAAAATGGCATGTGCCAGGAAATGTGCTCATAGAAATTTAAACAGTATTATGGAGGCTATGTGTAACAGCATTTTCTTGTGTAAAACATATTTGGACGAATAATAATTCTTTGATGAGCCTTAAGATTACAGTGACACTAGGACTCAGCTCTGCACTTTACACAAAAAGTGCTTCCTTTTCAGCCATTACAAGAACATGAGTGCAACATGTTAGTGGAGAAGGTGTGCAGCTCTTCTGCGAGCCCCATGACATTTTTGTGGGCAGCCATTCTGTGCAAACCTTTTGTGGGTGACAGCACCACAATCACAGAAGACTAGAACACAGTTACCATGTTATTGTGGTCCTGGTAAGTATATTCCTTAAAGCATAACAATAAATTCTTGACTTTCCATATAAGCTGTGTGTCTCTTCACCCACAACAAGATTTTTGAGTGCAACAGATGGCTTAATTTCCAACCAAAGGATGATACAAATGTTAATTACCTGGCAAAAGTTAATATTCTCATAAGGGCGTGCTTGTGCAAGCAGTTCAGCTTTGGATTCTCTCTTTTCGCCATGAACTATCAACAGTGGCTTCTTCCTTAAATAAAAGGAGATTACTATTAAAACATCAAGTGAATTAGTAATCAGTCTAAACCACTCCTTCATGTAGCTATGACTTCTGGCCCCAAGACGTGATAGCCCAGCAGGAAGATAGCAATAAAATCTATATGCCTTATTAACTAACTCAAAAAAGCAGTAACTACAATAGAACCCCTAAGAGAAATACACTAGAAAACTTTGGGGCGGGGTGGGAACAGGAAGCACGGAGTAAATAAGACACCAAAATAGAAACTAATAATACAAGATCTTGTAAGGAACTCTTGTCTGTATACCTAGAAACAGACAGATAAAAGCTCTCAAGAGTATCGATATACACAGTGTGGATCTAAGACAGTTTAATCATTGTTACCTTATGGAGAAGATGGGAAGAATGAGAGGGAAAAGGAGAGGGCTAGGTCTACTCTGGCAGCAGTTTCATGTTCACTTCCTAATACTCTGTTCTACTCCACTTCCAGTAAAATGCAAAAAAAAAAAAAAAGGAAAGAAAACTGTACGTCATACGCTCACTTCATCTGCAGTAGGCTGCAATTATCAGAATGGAATTTCAAGCAAACATAAGAACTGCTTTCATGACAATATCCAGCAACTCCAACCATATCATATCCATGACACATCATCCTGATCATTTTTGCATAGTTTTCTTGTACCCTTCCTACATTCCCTCCTTTCTCTTGCATTACCTTGCTCTTGGCTCAGTAAACTGTATGGCAAAAAGCTTTTGTTCCATCTTTATAGGTCATCTACCACATTGTCATAGTGGCCCACAATGGGACCTCCTAAGTGTTAATTAATAAAAATCAGAAACCAGCCATACTGAACTCTAAGCATTTAACAGTCTTGAAAAGAAGCAAGAAATCAATAGAGGACTACAACCGTGGAATAAGTGTACACGGAAAACCATGAGTCTACACATATGCAATTGGTAACAATAATTTGCAACTGCAAATGTGTTTATCATTCAGTTATAACAGCAACTTGCATGAAGAAAATGATTTGGAAACGGTATCATTTCATCTTCGTAAAATAAACATACCTGAATTCCTGTGGATACTGTCTTACAAGCCATCCCACATCTATACAGTAGTTAAACTTATACATAAGAAAAAGAAAACAGACTCATTAAAAAGAAAAAGCAGAGTTTGTCAGAACAATGAACTACAGCAAAAAAGCTTTCTATGCAAAGTCATCACGCAATACCACTTACATCACACACAGCATGCTTTAAAAACAGGTGTATTTTTGAGTTTCACATGCTTTCTTTCATGTGTCTTAATTCAAAAATGAATTTAAGTTATTCAAAAGTATGCAATAGTGTTCATAAAATTAAACACGCAGAGAAGAGAACCACGCGCACATAATGTAAAAGCTTTAGTTCAAGAACCATCTCTTTGCCATGTGCTTTAACATGAATGATAGCAAAAGCTTCTATGCAATAACAAAAATATAATTCCTAGATTGCAAGGCTTTTTTCTTTCAAAAAAAATCATTTACATGCACATAAATACATATTTTTCAGTTGCGCATTCCCTGAAAACAGGAGAAAGCAGTCTTATAATTGTCTGAATTCTAAGCAGAACATGGGATGGTTTTCGTATTTCAATAAGTTGTTGAAAACATTTAGAGTTCCCTCTATTTTAGCAGCTACATGGCACAAACATGGCTTATCAAGTTTAAGGTTAATAAAGTGTTTGGCAAACAGAAAACTCACCTGGGCAGAAGATATCAGAGTCCCAAAAAGAGGAGACAAAATATCTGTTAAAAACATTAAAGCATAATTGAGTAAAAAAAGGTTCAAGTAAACATATCACAGTTTGATAACTACCACAACACAAGTGCCAGATTGTTCAAAGACTTGGTGTAACAGAGACATTCACAATTAAGTTTACTGTTTTGAATATTCAAGTCACCAATTTCCCTGTGAAACCCTTATGGTCTTATGTTTATAAAAAGCAGTAATCCTCTCAAAGTAGAAAACAAATTTTAAAAACTCATTAGGAGAAAGACCAAGATCATATGGAGAAAGGGACATCAAACTACTCTCTCCCCTATAGAGAGGGCTTGAAGAACTGTGACAGAGTAGAAGCAATAAGGGCATAGTTAATGCTTAAAGACTTACTTGTTGCAGACTGATTGTACAATATGTGTATCCTTAATTCATTCATGGTAATGCAGAAAACTAATCTGACTGAGGATTTATAACCTCAGTAACTGAAGCACAGCAGCAACTTGAAAACATATCCTACAAACACCTTCTAGGATAGGCAAAATATTTCATGCCCAGAAATCTGGTTTTGCAGGTTAAACAAACAAAAAACCTCAGCCCCTCCACCAGCTCAACTAATCACCCAGAAGGACAACTAGTCCTAAGAGAGGACAGGCCAAAAGCCACAATGAATTCACAAAGCAGATAAAGACATACAGCAGTAAAGCAAGGGAGGTCTCTGACACCAGGCTGCCATCAATAATCAATGCTCACAGTCATCATATGAAGTTGAGGAAAAGTGACAACCTAATTGTACAGGTCTTCAGTCATTTGTTCTCCATCAAAGAACTACAAAATTTTTTGCCTCTTTTTAGTGTATTTCTGTCCATAAATCTTTTATTAATGCTCGTTTCTGATTCTGTCTTGTGATGTATGAGATTTCATTTCTGAGGGCATGTTTACAGGTGCACAGAGCTGTTCCCCCTTACATCAAACTACAGCTACACAGCATTCCTGAAGCACCAGTATTGTACACCGAAGACTTCACTCCCATCTTGACTTATGCTCACTTACAATTGAATTGAAATAGGCCCATGAATCCCAGCCACAGAACTTCAGAAGTACTATCTTGTACTGCATCAAGTAATAGTAAGCTACTAGGTCCAAACCACTCAGCAGCATGAAGACAAGTGCAAACAACTACTCAGGGAGCACGGTTAGGCACCCAAGAAAGGTATCCCTTTAAGAGCCATGAAAGCAAGTGGTCTTCCCCAGATTAACTCACACAGAAAGCTGCAATAAGAAGCACCAAATGATTTGTCTTGGCTAAATGCACATTAGATTTGTGCAGCATAACTCAGAAGTTACAACAGAATCAGTACCAGCAAATTAATGCTTTATACACTATACTTCTAAAAGAGAAAGGCAAAGATAACAGAACCAATTCCGACAACTTGCACATTTAGAATATGAAGCCTCAGTTACACCAAGGAATATTTGCATTTAAAAATACCCACAAACTAAAAATAAGCATTCTCTTGCAAACAAGTCTCCCAAAAGCCCACTTGTGTAAGAAGCCACTTGTTCACCTTTTATGTGCAGGGCTCCAGAATTATAGCTCTGTTCAATTCCTCTGACTTTAGTGAGAAAAAACCTGAAAGGGTTTCCTCCATTCAACAAATCCCAGGTGTCTTGGGCTTCACTGAGTGTTTCATTATACTCCTCTGCTTTCTGATTCTCCGAGAGCTCATCATCTTTGCAAAGATTCAGAGGATGTTCTTTGGGTGCATCACATTTTTCTTCTTTCAGTGTTTCTTTGTGGGCATGCTTTTCCTGATCTTCAGGCTCTTCATCGCTACTAGAAAGACACCAGCCTAAGCCTTCTTGGCTAGTTCTCTGTTTCTCTGCTGGAGGTATTTCTGCAGAAAATTTTTTATCAATGAGCTTCAGGGGAGAAGCTTTTCTCTTATGAGCAGCTTTCCTAGCTTCAGAGCATGGATATTGTGGCCCACTTGTTCTGCCACATGCAGCATCCAATAGTGAAGATGTAGATGGTTTTTCACTGTCGGAGTTTTCCTCAGTACTTTCATCACTGCTAGATACCGTCCATTTTCCGTGTGCACCTTCCTGAAGCATGTTCCTAGGGATTAAACACAAAACATGAAAAAAAAATTGTGCATTTTTGCTACGCTCAAGTCTGTTTTCCTTCCTAGTTTCCATTTGCTTATTACTACGGAAGCTTTGCTTTTTGTGTTTGGCAGAATCTCCATGCAACTTCCGACTCGGGAAGATTTCACAGCACGCAGGGCTTGTTTGTTTCTGTGCCCAGGAAACAAAGAAACACGTGCAATGGGAGAAGCCATCAAGCGGGAAGCAGCTGATGTGGAAATCTGCACATGGAAAACCGGCTAGGGTAGGGACACGTACAGGAACGCGTTTCAAAAGTCAAAATTTGCATCACACGGATATCGCTCAGGCCAACCCTAACGCTTGGGGTTTCGCGCGCTCTGCTGAGGAGGCAGAGCCGAGCCAGGACCGCTCCTTCGGCTGCCTCTGCGGGACCACGGCCTGCAGCCACAGCCCCCCTCCGCTGCCCCCCTCCAGGCCGAGGGCTGCAGGAAGCCCGGGCGCCGCCGCCCGGGCCGCTGGGGACCGTGTGGACGGGACCGCTACTCCCGCCGGCTTGGACACCGCCCCGCAAGGAGGGCAGAGCTTGAGGCCGGGGGAGGCACCGCCACCACCTCAGGGGGCGCGGGCCACGGCGCTCAGGGCCCCAGTGGCCGCTCCTGCCCCGCAGCCGGGCAGCCGCCACCCGCGCCGGAACCTCGCTCACCCTCGCTCACCCCCGCTACCAGCACCCGTCCCGTCCCGTCCCGTGGCGGGAGGAGATCGACGCGCCCGAAGACGAGCACGGAGAGGAGAAGGCCGCGGCCGGCCTTCCCCCAGCGCAGCCCCGCCCCGCCTCTCCTCCCGAGCCAATGGCGCGCGTCTGACCTTAGCCAATCAGTGCCGGCGCTGCGCCTGCCCCGCGGGAAGGGGTGGTGGCGCGCGGGTCGCTAGGCAGCGCTAGGCAGCCGCCGGCCTGCTGCCGGCGTGGACGCTGCGCGCCGCTGGGTCCCCGTGGAGCGGGGGGGCCTGGGGGGCTGCTGGTCCGTCCCGGCGGTGTCCGAAGGGCCTTTACCGGCCGCCCAGGGGCCCACGGGTGTCGGGAGGAGCTCGAGCAGCTGTGGCATCTCTCTCAAAGCTGCTAAGCCGGCAAAACAGTCACGTCTTAGTGACCTGAATTAATCTAATAAGTCTTTATTTGACCTTAATGTTAGTTCAGGGCAGGTGCGGTATTTGCATAATCGTTCATTCAGCTCGGTGTTAATTACTGTGTCTGAAGTGCCCCTCTAATGAGATAACTGCGTGACGACTTCGAGAAGGCAGGGGGAGGAAAACAGGTGTAAAATTAATCAAAGTAAGAGCATGGACTACATCAAAGCTTGCTCTGTTTCAGTATTTGGTTCTCATTAATCTATTACAAGCTTGTGACTGCAGTTAACAATGTAAGTGTCATATATCAGCATGCAATAGCATTGGCAAGCTACACCTAGAAAAACATTAATGAAATTTCAACTTGTTTGTGTAATTTTATTAGTACTTTTCTGCAGAGTTGCATGTAATGCTTCTTCCTGAAACCATCTGTGGATATACTCTTCAGTACTATGAGATTAAATGTTTTATTATCAACCCTTGCTGAAGGTCTTCTGTGGGAAAAGCTCTTAGGAAAGTTACATGGTTTTGTATTTTATGTGCATAATCTCTTGTCTAAGTTAGGCTGTGGGAACAGTATTTGTTTTCTAAAAGTACTTCAGAAAATTTGATGGCTTCTGACTATGCTTGCATTTCAGTCTCTCCTCGTAGTTCCTGGCTGTATAGTGACTTAACCGAGAGAATTAAAGATGTCTGGCATTTTCCAAGAAAAAATTCAAGATCTTCAGAAAAAAATTTAATGTAATTTAGTTTCTAGAAGTCTGTACCATATATTCTAAGCTTGAAAAAAGCCTTTTCATAATAAGCACATAAAAAGCACATAAAAGTAGGAAAACTTTATTTTACCTTAACAAAAATTTAAAATTAAATTCACTCAGTCCATTTTCAGCTACTGTAAGAGAGTGGATTAACAGAGTTCTGACAGAGATGCGATTAATCTTCAATAGCTTTTTTTAAATAGCATAGTTTATTCAGCAAGTGCCTATTTTATTCTTCCCATAACAGTTATTCAAAGTAAAAAATATTAGGTCAGGTTTATTGTTTTTTAATGCAAATCACTTTCTTTCTCTAGGTTTTTGAAGCGTGTGATGAAGATAACAAAAACTATTTAAGCAGAGAGGACTTTAAAGTTGCTGTAGTAATGTTTGGTTATAAACCCTCAAAGGTATATATTTTTTTCATTTATGTTCTGAAGATCCAGCTTATATAGACGTCTCACTATTGAGAACTCTGTGTACTGACTGGTCCACACTAATTGAATGGATTACTGTAGGTTTGGTAAACAGAAATACCTACAGATTCTTAAAGTAATTTTCTTATCTGGGGGTATTTATTTCAAAAGAGAATAATCAAACCCCTATCTTTTCTGCTGTAGACTGTGATGAGCAGAAGGATGTGTTGTATTTCATATGTGTACAAGATGTATGAAATAAGTAACTTAGCTTGTTATTGATCAATTATAGGTTTTTATTAGTGGTACGCTCCACTTCTTTACTCAGTGGTTATAGTAGATGTTAAACTACCACATGTCCTAATAATAAACATGCATTCTCAAAAATATAGCTATTTTCGGTTTCAGGTAACAGTTGGGCATTTTCAGTCTTGGCTTCTCTAATATAAATCTATAGCTGTATGAAAATTGTAACAAAAGAAAGGCTTACTGAGAGAAATCATGTGTTGCATGTTCACAGGAAGATACAGGATAAATTGTATTGCTTATACAATTTGGAAGTTATGTTTCTACTCCAGTACTGCAAGTGATCTCAAAAGAAGAACACACTTTCAAGATTTCAAAATAAATACACGTGTCATGAGTTTGTCTTTCTCATGGCATGTTGATACAAGCTTGACCAATATACTATAAAGTATATTTAGCATAGAAATTATGATTCATCTTTCTTCTCCAGTTTGAGCAATCTTCTTCCCCAAGGACCACTTGTGACTAATTTTTTTTTTTTTTTACTTAAATACGTATTTTAGGAAAATAGTCTTAACAAGGTCATAAACAAAATTTTGTCTATGATAATTTAAAGTAAAAACCACAGAAATGTTTTATTAAACTGTGAAAGTAGTAATTTCTGATACATTTCAGCTGTGGGTAAATGTTTTCTCAATGAGCTAGGGCCAGATCTAAAAATAATTTAGATTTCTAAAGTGAGTCTTAACTGCTGAATTATGGAACTGAAAATGCTCAGCTGCCCCTTACATGTCTTCCCCTATCTGTTTTTACCTTCATGTAAGAATTAGCTGTTCTGTTAAATTCCCTGAATGTTTCTTCCAGTAGGAGTATTCAAAACATGCTTAAGGCATTCAAACAAGAGCTTGTTCTGTGCATAAGTCACTGATAGCTCCTTCTTGGAAAAAGAATAGAAGCGAAGGACTCCCGGGAAGAAAGGAGGTGCAGCTTTAGTTATGTCTTCCTGAAAAGGATCCAAGTCACACCTGCTGTGTCTCTAGGCTGTGCCGCGAACACCTGGCTGTAGACCACTTTGTCTGGGCAGCTGCACAAAAATTAATTAAAAGTGTTTTTTCCAGGAGTGATTCTGTTATCTAGTGGTTTTGCTAGCTCCTTAAGTGGGCCCAATTCCAGCAACTGTTGCTCTTTACCCAATGACTGCTCATTGTGGAGTACTAAAAGATCCCTGGGTAGACAGATACTTTTCTTTGTGGCTTTTGCTAACATGCATTACCTATGGTTTATGGCACAGCCACACCTTTTGCTTTTGCTGATGGCTAGGCCTTGTAAGTGTTCCTTTCAATATTTTGGTAGTTTTTAATCTAGTTCTGAGAAACACAACTTTCTCTGTGCACCAGGTAGGAACCAAACACAGAAGTTACAGTCCTAAAAGTTGATTGTTAGGATCCAGTTCTTGAGCATGTTATTGTGCATTTTACTTTGTTGTCAAAATGATTAAAATCGGAGACTATCATAACAGCCCTTGTATGTCTTCGGAAATTACTAAGAACAGCCCTGGCAAGGAGAGTACTTTCAAGAGCTTTTCCAAGAAATAGGGAATGATGTGTGTGCGTTACTTCTTAAGGTGAAACCGTTTCCTCAACTACCCTACATATTACAATAAATTTTTCAGTAGAAATGGCAATTACTTAGCATCATCAACTGCAATTACGCAACTGCATTTTTAGTAAATTGTTGCTGGATCTTTTTTTTGGTCACGTTTTCATTCTATAAATTAAAAGTAATACTAACTTTACCCACTAGATGTCATTAACGAACTCTTTACTGGAGAAGGTGGGACCTAAGAATTTGAATCACTTTCCTACTCCACTTGCTTTTAGAAAATAATTTGTTGTAACAATTCTATAGTTTTTTTTACAAAATATTATTTTTGTGTGGTTATTCACAGAGATTCTGAACTTACTACTGCTTAAAATTAAGCATTCTGAGACAAGTAACTAGGAAAACATGAAAATGGAAAGATTAACCTGATTGTTGGACTGATACTGTATGTGTATTTGATATATTAGCATATAAAAATCATCATTTTGGGGAAATGGCAGAATTGTGGGAAACATATTTGTCAGACTTCTACTTTTTTTTCTCAGAAAGTTTGGTTCAGTGATACTCTTTTCCCCAAAATTATTTGAACTGATCTAAAATGCTCTCATATTGCAACAACCCTTCAGCTGGCTAATTGCACATTCAGGTGTTAAGTGTTTCAAATGAAAAGAGTTCTGCAGGAATAGTAGTAATGAAAATATGTTGTTTCCCCAGCTGAAGTTTCTTTCCTGGTACTGTTACATTTCAGTCTAACTAAAAGCACTCTCTACACTGTGCCTAGGAGGCCAGACCCCCCAAAACGTCTAGTGTTTTCCCTGACCCAACTCCCTATCCTCACATCAGGACACTGGTAGGTCGGCATCTGCTGCTGAACAAGATGTCAACAGCAGGGCACCCTGACATCCAGAGTACAGAAGGGCAGTCTGAGCTGAGGGCTGCTTACAACTTCCAGCTGCTCTTCTGGCATATCTTATCAAAGCTTTCTAAAAAGGACTCCCTAGTCTATTTGTATGCCTGACACAGTGTATGTGAAAAGTGTTGCAGGCCAAATGGAATATAGAGTCTTAGGTTAACTGGTCACGGCATGTTTGGCTTGTCCGTTCTCCAGAATGGAGTATGCTTAGGTTGCACTAGAAGCTGCTAACACGTCGTCTCCTCCCGTGTGAATTGTCTCAGTGCTGCAATTATGTGCAGTCTTGTATTCTAATAACATAGATGCAAGAGTTTGGACTCATGAGCACTCAGTCATGCTAAAAAAGCAGTATAAATATAGCCCAAAGTGGACCCTCTGTGCTTTCTTGGATATACTCTCCCTTTCTGTTCCTTACACTGTTCAAAGAGCTTTTCCAGTGACTTCTTGGTCACCTCCTAATTGAGTTCTGAAAAGTCTTTTTTTTTGTTTTCATCATGTTGTTTAGCTTTTTGCTTTTGTACTATAATGAATCTTGGTAACATGCTAATATTTGTAAGTATTAGTGAATCTTGGTAACACACTACTCAACATGTGTGTGTCAGTCCTGTGTTCCTATCAGATAAAAATGTGAGGTAAGATCCTATTGAAAGACAGTAAAGGAGATACATAGTACATAAAATGAGACAGTAGTGGATTGGTTTCAGGATAGTTGTAGAAGCTGGATGATGCAAACAGGTTTTTTTCATTTCCTTCTCTTTTTTTTATTCTCTACCTTTTTATTAAAGTTTTTATCTTAGACAGATTTACCAAATTAATGTTGATCAAACTAGGTTTCAGGAAATAGTTGGTCTCCAATCTGAATGTTGAAGCAGAAAGTTCTTTCATTGTTTAAAGGAAATAACAAATTTGGAGGCTGATGCTCTGAAAGTTAATTTTGAATATTACAGTTCCTTTGTGTGTAGCTGAACTCCAATCTGTATAAAGTTAAGCATGTTTGTTTAAGAATAATTAGTTTAAGATTTGAATATTGATTAGGATTCTATTAGGACTACATACATACTTAGTTTACTGGATGAAAAAGAGGTGGTTTTATTTTAATTGGAATAAAATATTTTCTTACTTGAATGCCATAGATGATACTGTTGTGTAATATGTATTATGAGATCAGTATTTAGTGAAATCACATACTATTGATATAAAATACAGGAGTTCAGATTTATCACTTCTGTAGAAAACCACTGTGGCATATCTTCTGTGCTCCAGGTGGAGGTGGATTCAGTAATGTCTTCTGTGAGACCACAAAATTCAGCTAATATGCAAACAACTATCTGTCAATGATTTCTACTCCTTTTTCATTTATAAATTTAAAATTCTGAAGCTTAGACTCTCAAGAGTTTTGAAGAACCTGATGTAGATTAATTATAATGTATGTAATTGTATAGGGTTCAACAAGGCTGAGTGCTGGGTCCTGCACTTGGGTCACAACAACCCTATGCAATGCTACAGGCTTGGGGATGAGTGGCTGGAAAGCTGTCTGGTGGACCTGGGGGTGTTGGTTGACAGCCAGCTGAATATGAGCCAGCAGTGTGCCCAGGTGGCCAAGAAGGCCAACAGCATCCTGGCTTGTATCAGAAATAGTGTGGCCAGTAGGACTAGGAAAGTGATTGTCCCCCTGTACTCGGCACTGGTGAGGCTGCACCTCGAGTACTGTGTTCAGTTTTGGGCCCCTCAGTACAAGAAAGACATTGAGGTGCTGGAGCACATCCAAAGAAGGGCAACGAAGCTGGTGAAGGGTCTGGAGCACAAGTCTTATGAGGAGCGGCTGAGGGATCTGGGGTTGTTTAGCCTGGAGAAGAGGAGGCTGAGGGGAAACCTCATTGCTCTCTACAACTACCTGAAAGGAGGTTGTAGCCAGGTGGGTGTTGGTCTCTTCTCCCAAGTAGCAAGTGATAGGACAAGAGGAAATGGCCTCAAGTTGCATCAGGGGAGGTTTAGATTGGATAGTAGGAAAAATTTCTTCATGGAAAGGGTTGTCGAGCATCAGAATAGGCTGTGCAGGGAAGTGGTCGAGTCCCCATCCCTGGAGGTATTTAAAAGATGTGTAGATGTGGTGCTTAGGGACATGGCTTAGTGGTGGACTTGGCAGTGTTAGGTTAACAGTTGGACTTGATGATCCTAAGCGTCTTTTCCAACCTAAATGATTCCATGATTCTATTGTATGATTCTGTAAGTGAGCTGACCATGGCTATTAAAGAGGATCATATGATTTCGTTTAGTTTTGTAATGTTTTTAGTGCTTGTATGTTACATTTAGCTTGAACTTATTCTTGCTTCTCAAAGTGGCATTTCTTAATAGCAACATTATGTAGATCAGTGATAGAAAAAAGTAATTATTAATTTTTAGTGTTCAAGTTGGTAAGTGATGAAAAAGCTTCCATCAGTTTTTTGATACTGTTCCACTGTTTACTTGGGCAAATACTAGAGTCTTACATCACTGTTCAATAAATATCTCTTTCTGTAACAGCCCTCCCATTTATATAGTTCTGCTTGTTTTTTTCTTGTCCTTGACCTTATCAATTATGCCCATACATCTGTTTGTGGGGTCATGTGGTAAGTCTTATTGGAGAAATGATTCATATAAAAAAATGAAGTGGCAAAAAATGTGGTTGCTTTTATCAGTAAGTTCCCTCATCTCTTTCGCCACATGGCCCCACAAGTATTTGTATCAATACATGTGAAGGGCATTGCAGAGGCTGGTTCTGTTTATTCTAGCATTGATGCCAAAACCCATGTTCATTAAACCATACCCTTACTTGTAAATCTTTAGTTTAGGCGACAAATACAAAATAAAGATTTTACTCAGATTTTTTTCAAGAGAACAAACACACATGAATGCCTGAACCAAAAATAGTGAACTAATATGTAAAGACAGATTATGGATTTGTTAATACCTAATTGGCTTGAATATTTTTTTAAGATTACCTTTTTGTGTGTTGAGATAGCTTTACAGCCTGTTCTAGTAGCACATAAATGGCCAAGTTTCAAGATCAATGAATAGGCGGCTCTCTATTACAGGAGTAATGCTATAAAAGGAAAATTGTATACTATAATTTTCTGGGCTTGTGTGTTAATCTGAAAGAGAAAAAATAAATGGATGGAAAGCTTATATTGCTTTTTATGGTTTCACTTCCATAGTTATCCAATTGAATGGAAAGCTGTTCATACAGGCAAGTTCAGTATGTTTAGGCAATCTCTGTTATTAAAGAAATTGTGCATGTAAAGAACCTAGCAGTTGAAAGCAGCAAGTCTTTGTAATCCTGGAAAATGAGGCTGTAACAGTTCTTAATATATGATTTTTCATATATTATGTCAAGAAGACATAAGGAAAGAAACACTGGAAATCCATAAACTGTGAGTTTAAGATTTGCATTGAGACAGCAGGTGGAGCTGAAGGAGTTGTGCTTTTGAACCACTGCAGAAAGAATAGGTCGTGAATGAATCAAAAGAAAGAGAAGTGCAGAGCTTTTGTAACGTTATTTGATAAAGAAAAAATCCTGCAGGATACAGTCATGTTGCCTCCTAAAGAAGATGAAATTGTTTAAAATGAGCATAAAACATATATTAGAAAGTTATGAGAAAGGAATATTTGTCTGTTTAAATATTGAGCTGAAGTGGGAATTTTTTGCCAAAAAAATACGTATCTGCAGAATTTTTATATCAAGATTTTTGCATGTTTCATGGGGAGGCCTGAAGTTTTGAGGGGCAGATTTTTGTTTCTTAATTTTTATGTTTTACTTTGATTTTAGAAGAAATGGTCAATTAAGTACTTACAAACTAGGTTTGCATTTCAATTTCTTTCATTTTCAGTTCATTAAAAGGATAAGATAAAAATACAAGTAAAGACTTTCATGTAGTGTGTGGGAGGAACAACCAATCCAGTTTTACATTCAATTTTATTATGAATTTCATAGGAATCTATATCTGAGATTATAGATTATTTCAGAGTTCTCTCACTGCTGGGAATGATGCCAGATAGTTTGTTTATGCAGCATGGATCTTTATCCATGGCGTGCAAGTGCTATTGACTTAGAAAAGTCCATGTTTCTCTCCAGTGCAAAGAAACATGAGATGGCAGGTAACAAGAAGAAAAAAGTAAAAGTAAACAGAAGCATTATACTCAAGTATAGAAAATACGTGAGAAAATTTAAACGATATTGAAATGTTTGCATGATCATGATCTAACTTTGAAGACTATTATTTCAGTTTTATTTTTGTGTTTATTTATAAAAATAAAATTATTCATAATTTTTAGACCACAGTCATACATATTTTTAAGGAGAAAAATAAACCTGACTTTTTTACAGGGAGATTTATTTATATTTTACATTTTTCTAAGTGTATTATTTGAAAAAATTTTAAATCTCATGAGTGCAAAGAAGACTGCACAGCTATACAGTAATGAAACAAGGCAAATATTTAAAGCTTTTGATGTGCAAGGTAAGTTTTTTCTCCTAAATATTTGGAGTATTAATTTAATTCTAAAACAATTAAGCAAAACAGAACAACTGAAGGAAATAAAAAGTTAAGATGACATGTCCTGGATGCTGCAAAGTGAAGTAAAACAGTACCAGAGTAACAAAGATCATGATGATATTACTATAAATGAAGTCAGGGTCTGTAGGCTGTGGTGCTCTAGATGGTAGCTCTGGATTGTCTGTTGTACTGTGAGCTCCTCCAGCTGTCAAAAGAAATCTCTAGCCATTCACCCTACCTCCTTGCTGTTACTACCTCTCATTATTTCTCTGTTACTCATACTCGTATATCTCCACTCATTTATGCCACATATTTCTGTCCCTGCTGATGGCTATAGATCTTTTTTTACTTCTCATGATAGACCAAGGAAGGGAAACCAAGGCAACAAGGATTTTTTTCTCGTTCTTGTTGGGAAGTAGATGTGATGATTCTTTTTTGTTCCTGCTAGACAGCAGAGGATCTCCCATCACCAAACTGAAAAGAGCAAAACTTCTTCAGGAGCCTCTGAGCTGGTGGACATTCAGATGATCCTTTTTCTTCCTGACCTGAGATAGGACTATGGTCCTTGAAAAGAGGGAAAGTGAAACATATGGCAGATCAGATGTTGGGATGATCAGAAAAGCATCCACTTAGCTTTTTGCCATGAACTAAAAGTAGCTTTTGAAGTGTTCATTTTAGTGAGTTATTTCAAAGGACTTAACTGTTTCAAGCGCTGTGCTTTTGTTCATCTTGCTACCTGCGGCACACAATCTGCCATAGCTCTGTTTGAGATGCTTTATTTTCCAGTGGGATCTGGAAGTGAATTCATAACCTAAGCGGTTGATCAGTTGATATTACTCTGATACAATGTATTCAGGATCTTAAGTCTGCAGGAGGATTAAACTGAAAGAGAAAGTTTTTTATGAAAGAAAACTTCTGAAACACAATGCTCAGAGTGACTAAGATGTCAATGAAAATGATAGATTTGAAATATAATTTTGCATATTTTAGAGTCTATATTTTCAAAGTTTTACAAATCTGAAATTTTCAGTTCAAGATGTCTCCTTTTAAAATTAAAACTTAAATAAGAGAGTTGTAAATGTTGTAGGCAGAGTACTTTTGAACAGGGTTCACAGTAGCAAAAAGGAATGTCAGTATAAAATCTTTCTTAGACTGTTCATCTGTATAATGTAGCCATCCTAAAATATTTTGCGACTACAGTAACTTAAAGAGTGTATAACCATTTCAGAAACGTGAATTGATTAGCTCACATGCAAACATGATTGTATTAAGTAGTTTTAAAAAAACCTTAATTTGTATTATTTTTCTCTTGCCTAATCTTGTTTTAAAAGATAGAGGATTTTTGACGTTTGAAGACTTCAAGAGAGCCTTCAGTTCTGTTTCTCCTAAGTTATCTGAAAGAATCATAGTTGAAGCCTTCAGGTAAGATTAACAGAGAGATCCTTATTCCTGGATAGCAGGCTTTTTGTTGTATGTATTTCAGTTAATTGAAGTGATTAGATTCTATCGTGCAACTGAAGATATAAGGTTCAGCACATTACTGTTTCAGTGCCTTTAATAATAAATATTATAAATAATATGTGTAAATAATATCATAACAAATATAATTTGTATAAATAGAAATAATAAAAATAAGTATAATTAAAATAATAAATATTACCAGATACAGAAAGTAATTTGTTGCCTGTACTGTTTCTTAAGAAGCCTAAAATTATTCACTTTTATATTTTCCTCCTGTAATCAGGAAATCTGCATTCAAGAGCTGTCTCTTGAAAATTTCAGTTAAACTGTAGTGCATATTGCAAGGCAGTAGCGGTGAGATTTCTTGCAAGGTGAGATTGGCTCGTAAGTGAAAGTATAAAGTTTTGAGAGTAATTTTCAGATCATAAAAAAATGATCTTACCTCTGCAGTTGCCAGTAAACATTATTTAAAAAATGTTTTGGAAAACATTACATTGTGAAGCGTACAACTTTCTTTTTGTGATGTGAATGATTTGTTTGGAAGTAACTCAGTCATTGAGAGAAGTCCTTCACTTTTGAAGACATGGCATCAGATAGCTTGCTGAGCACCATCTTTAAAAGGTGGGGTTGGATTTTGGGTTGTTTTCTTTTTTGCAGTTATCTGGAGCCATGGTACAAAGCACTATAGCAGAACAGGAATTGGTCTGTACATCTTTCAAGCCACTGGCGTACAATAACAAAATCAAAGTGTAGAGAGACTAATGTTTTAGATGATACTCTTGTGTTTTTGCACTAAAGATCTAATATATTTTGGGGAGAGTAGTTACTTTAAGAAGGTTTGAAAACTTATGTGGTATATTTTTCTTGATGTCCAAGTGATTTTACTATCACTTTTTGGTATATTGTCAAGAAATTAATAGGAAAATGTAGGTAGAATAGCTTGAGGTGTTATCCTTTTAAAATATTTTATTTTAAGGACTTCTATGAAGGACCTAATGTCCAATTTTTCTGCCTAGTGATTAAAATGTTTTTCTTGAATATTAATGCTTTTTAGGTCAGAAAACCATATGTGGTTGCTGTTCATATTGTTTTATTTTGCATTTTTACATATATTTTTTCATTGTCTTTCTCATTTGAAAANCAGGTAAGATTAACAGAGAGATCCTTATTCCTGGATAGCAGGCTTTTTGTTGTATGTATTTCAGTTAATTGAAGTGATTAGATTCTATCGTGCAACTGAAGATATAAGGTTCAGCACATTACTGTTTCAGTGCCTTTAATAATAAATATTATAAATAATATGTGTAAATAATATCATAACAAATATAATTTGTATAAATAGAAATAATAAAAATAAGTATAATTAAAATAATAAATATTACCAGATACAGAAAGTAATTTGTTGCCTGTACTGTTTCTTAAGAAGCCTAAAATTATTCACTTTTATATTTTCCTCCTGTAATCAGGAAATCTGCATTCAAGAGCTGTCTCTTGACAATTTCAGNAATAGGAAAATGTAGGTAGAATAGCTTGAGGTGTT
This sequence comes from Balaeniceps rex, assembly GCA_013401315.1. NCBI lineage: Eukaryota > Metazoa > Chordata > Aves > Pelecaniformes > Balaenicipitidae > Balaeniceps > Balaeniceps rex. The sequence continues at coordinate 38,689 of VYZW01021804.1, forward strand.
ATCCTTTTAAAATATTTTATTTTAAGGACTTCTATGAAGGACCTAATGTCCAATTTTTCTGCCTAGTGATTAAAATGTTTTTCTTGAATATTAATGCTTTTTAGGTCAGAAAACCATATGTGGTTGCTGTTCATATTGTTTTATTTTGCATTTTTACATATATTTTTTCATTGTCTTTCTCATTTGAAAAACTAAAATAAATTCAGACTTAGCTTCATATTGTAAAATAGTTCTGTAAACTTTTGGCCCATCTTTCTGCCAATGAAACTCCCCAATTTCAAATTTAAATTATAATCATTAATAAATGAAGGAAAGTTCAGCCAAATGTTACGGTATACTTTGTATCTAGTAAAGAAGACATGTCACGATCAACAGTAGCTCTGTAAATATCACAGTCCAGCAAATGAAACTTGTGATTGCATTTTATGAATGACGTATGGAACCTGAAGAGAAACATAGAAAAAATTCTGTTTCAAGAAGAAGTTTGCACGTTTCTTTGGCTACTCTTGAAAGAAATTGCACAATAGTATTGTGTAATACAGATTTCTTTAGGACTGAACAGGCCAAATCTGCATGGAACTCTTCCGAATTGTAATTTGAGATCAGAGTCCTTAATTCCCTTTTAGGTACACATCCTTTTTGGATATTTATTTTAACTCTTAGTGCATATGTTGAACCTTATGTAGGGAAACAGAGCTAAGACTTTTGTCCNGTACAGAGATCAAAATTAAGTTTTGGGACTGAACATAGTTTTAAACTATTACTTTTGTGTTAAGTAAAATATTTTACAATACATATACATGTAAGAAGTTTAGCATCTTTAGGTGTGATGATTCTGATCAAGTGTAAGTTCTAAAACTATGTCTATATTAGNAAAAGAAAGGCAGAGGAAATATTTTGGACATAGATATCTGTCAGAAGCTTCAATGTATTTGTGGCACAAAATCCGTATTACAATGGATTGCTAAAACAGAGTGTATATAATTTCATATTTGTAGATATGCTTCTTGTTGTGCCCTCTTTTTAGTACAGAGATCAAAATTAAGTTTTGGGACTGAACATAGTTTTAAACTATTACTTTTGTGTTAAGTAAAATATTTTACAATACATATACATGTAAGAAGTTTAGCATCTTTAGGTGTGATGATTCTGATCNTTCAGTTTAATTTCATCTGGAAGGAATGCAGTTTGTGTACTGTGATCACCAATCAATGACGAAGACTGGGAGATTCAACTCAAAAGAGCGTTCCAAGTCTTAAGTAAAACATAGTGATGTATTGAGACAAGGGAGAAAAAAGCTTAATTGGTATATTTCAGAGCTTTGTGAAATTGTTATATGAAAGGGTTTTTTATGTTTATGTAGAAATTTTTCACTTTGGTGGAAATGCTGTCTCCAAACAATGTCAGGTACTGGTGGGTTCCTTTAATTTGGAAGGTTACATGTATTATTTTCTTATGCTTTAAATGAAGTAAAATGTTGCAAAATAAGCTAAGTCTGTGGTTAGTGTCACAAGGGCTAAAAGGAAAGGGAAGTAGGGAAAAAAGTTAAAGGCACACACATAATACTTAGCTTCTTTACTCACCATACAGAGCAAGGAATTATTTTCTGCTATAGAGTAATTCTCAGCACATTCTTAGACATAAAAAAGAAAACAAGTATATTCAAGCTATGCAGAACGCAAGGAAGGAAGAATATCAGTAATTGATTTACATTAAGAATGAAGGGCCCCCTGAAGTCATTTAGCTTTCAGATCAAGTAGACTTGATTTGTAGGTGTTCAAAATGCTCATAATGAGCCATCCATACATGTTGAACTGATTTTAACAAACTTGAGGCTTGAAAATGGAATTCTTGTATTTATTAATCATATATTTTACAAATATTAAAATAGTCTTAAAATATTTAATGTAATATAGTAAGAAGCTAAAGAATAATGGGTTATTTTTCTAACCTACCTGTAAACAACTGTTATGCTCAAAATCTTTTTATGGCTACAAAGGAGACACACCTGATACATAAAGCCAACATTTATTTTTACTATATACTGAAA
>VYZW01021804.1:41264-57246 GCA_013401315.1 Balaeniceps rex
CATCCCCTTTGGGTCATTTTTATATGTTTTCCAACACAGTTCACACCTTCCTCTTTCTTCATTAGTCTGCAAGCACATTGCATCCACATTGCATCCAAATTTACTATATATGGCACATATTACATATTTTAGATACTTGTTCTTTGCTCTCTTTGTCATCCATAAACCCACTTTTGTCCAGCTTCTGTGTCCGCATTTCTTTAACCAACCATTAGTGAGTGGTTTATAGTCTTGGTCCTCTGGTGTTAGCCTGTGCCCTGTATCTTAACATCCCATCCCATCCCATCCCATCCCATCCCATCCCATGTGTTTATATCTGAAGGCCTCTGCTATCATGCCAGGTGTATATTTGTCTACATCATTATCATAAACTCATAAATATTTCAGTTTACATAGAAGAAATCCTTTATACTACTGTCTGTATAAAGCTATGTTTATGCTGTCTAAAGGTAAGAAGAACAATTTAGACACAGCCACCTGGTCCTTAAAAAACTGTTGTTACAGGTAAAGCAAGTAAAATCTCCAGGCAGGTCAAGCAAGTTCAGACAAAGTCTGATAAGCCTCAGTACTCAGACCTTGCAAACTCAGTACAGAGTTTGTGGCCTGTTATTAGCAATGGCTGTAAGGTATTTACTGTAATACAGGGCTATGAAACATACAGTTAATATCTCCGCTGTACTTTAACATTGTATATTCTTTTATAAATGTGTAAAGTTGTAGTGAATTAATTTGAATTGCTAATAAAGCTTCATGATGGAGTGGTGGTGTTAAATGCTCTATTTTATGAAAGAAAAAAGATACCTCATTCAGTAGTGTTTCTAAGTATAGTGAGTGGTTTGGGTTTTTTTTTTTAATTCCATGGGAATAGGACCAAACATTAATATATTTTCATCTCATACTGATAAAATAATATTTAATGTAGACGTTCTTTCTCCTGAGGGATTGTTTTCATACAAATGTCAGTAATACACTGCACTTAGCTGTTGCTAAAGTTTGCAATATGTGCGTAAGTTTTCAGTTTATATTTGATTGTATTAACTGACCATAATCTTGCCTGAACAGTAGTGTAACATTTATTGTTTCTGAGCTAATATTGCAGTTATATTGAACAAAATGCTCAAGTGCTTATCGTGGACCTGGTGTGCACCTGATTAAAATGCCATCGTACCATAAAAACTCAACATTCTTGACACATGAGTTGCAGAAGTACCTGCATGTAATGGTGTGATGATATGTTCTTTCATGATGGGGCTCTTTGTAATGGGTCGCACACACAATAATTTCTTTATAATAATGCTGCTGTTCTGCATGTGGCTACATGGACATGAAATGTGACAAGTCCCTTGCAATAATAATTTGTGATAAATGGCTGTCTGTAAGTGAACATGTTGTCTTTTAAAGCGGGATTCAAATTCTTAAAAAAGTATTTCAAGTACTGTTTTCCTTTTTTGTTGTAAATATGAATGTCATATTCAAATTATACGATATTATTAATTATTGCTGCTGAGAAAATATTTGTCTTAGCTGTACCATTTGTTTAGAAAAAATAGGTTATTTGTATGCTAAATCCTTAGACCATGATGATGGAAATAGTGACAGAAGAAGCTGAAAACCAATCACATGTGAATGTGAGTGAACCTATAAATGATGAAAAATGTCTTACAAACCAAAAGTGGACAGAAAAGTCTCATACAGTTTTTAAAACTAGCAAGCATAAATCAGATCTTAAGGAAGAAAAGAAGGCGTTCATGATCTGCGTTTTATGCTGCTTTGCCTTTAGATGGATAGGATCAAACACTAGAGGTATATTAGTACTTTCGTATGTATTGGTACTTTCCATACGAAAAATGACCTAATTGTCTCGTATTTCTTTCATGTAATTATCTAGTAATGAGAAAATAACCTGTTTCTCAGAGCCACCCCATGGAAGAAATCTTATGCTCTTTTATGCAAGTTTGATTTATAGACATGTACTGCAGAGCACAGTGAATATGAGACATTCATCTTCCTATGGCTAGTTGCCATGGAAACATAGTACACAGTACAATGTCATTCCAGCTCTGGTGATGCCTGCAGTAGTTTATTCCTTTGTTGTTCTTGCAGCCTTTCATATTATCACACTTCATCACCTATACAAGTGTTTTTCCTTATCTCTTGAGAACCATCTCTAATAGAAAAGATCCATTTTTTGTCTACCCATGCATATCAGTGTATGTACTTTTTTTTTCAAATCATGGGTTAAAAGCCTGTCCCATGCCCACAAATAATAAAGCATTGACCTAAAACTGGTAAAAGAAGATGGTGAACCAGACTGAACATCAAAGTGTAAAGGACCTGGCTCAGCATCTTTATTTACTATTTCCTATCAGGGACTGGAGTTAAGAATGTTTTTCTGTAACCAGTATCTCACTCCAGGAAGACGGAAAGTAAAAATAATCCAACAGATTCTCCTACCTGTCCTTAGCTGGCATTTGTGAGATGGACAAAAATCCAACAGCTGTCTTATAACACCAACTCTGNTGGTGATGCCTGCAGTAGTTTATTCCTTTGTTGTTCTTGTTTCTTAAGCAACTGTCTTGCAGCCTTTCATATTATCACACTTCATCACCTATACAAGTGTTTTTCCTTATCTCTTGAGAACCATCTCTAATAGAAAAGATCCATTTTTTGTCTACCCATGCATATCAGTGTATGTACTTTTTTTTTCAAATCATGGGTTAAAAGCCTGTCCCATGCCCACAAATAATAAAGCATTGACCTAAAACTGGTAAAAGAAGATGGTGAACCAGACTGAACATCAAAGTGTAAAGGACCTGGCTCAGCATCTTTATTTACTATTTCCTATCAGGGACTGGAGTTAAGAATGTTTTTCTGTAACCAGTATCTCACTCCAGGAAGACGGAAAGTAAAAATAATCCAACAGATTCTCCTACCTGTCCTTAGCTGGCATTTGTGAGATGGACAAAAATCCAACAGCTGTCTTATAACACCAACTCTGTTTCACCCTTGTGAGATAAGAAATGAGAGGAACTGGGAAAAAAAAGGAGATCCTCATAATTAATCTAAAAAAGTACTAAGGGTTTTCAGGAGTCAGACTGAATGATTTGTATATTGGGAGGCTGTACCCTAACCCAAGTTCTTCTTTTTCAAGGCAGTACCTATTTGATGATTCATTACACAGGGACCGGATACACAATTAAGGCTGTATGTGTCCCAGGTTCTGCCTAAGTGGGGTGATACTTTGCGAGAAAACATGTATGGTTGAAAACATTTTGTAGAGAATCCTGAGTTAACACCTAAAGATACATCTATCTTTTGGGTAATATTAATAATGAGTTTTGGTTTGTTTTTCCTATCTATAACTCTGTTACCAATTTTGTAATCCAATTACTTAACAACATACTTTGCTACTTGTGGTGGGTTGACCCTGGCCAGCAATGAAGCACCCACCCAGTCACTCACTAACTGCCCCCACAGTGGGATGGGGGAGGGAATCAGAAAAGCAAGAGCCAGAAAACTCATGGGTTGAGATAAGGACACTTTAACAAGTGAAGCAAAGCTGCACATGCAAGCAAAGCAGAATACAGCATTTATTCACCACTACTCATCGGCAGACAGATGTTTAGCTGCTTCCTGGAGAGCAGCACGCCTAATGGTTATTTGGGAAGATAAACACCATAACCACAAACATCCCTTCCTTCTTTGTCCTTTCCCCAAGCTTTTGTTGCTGAGGATGATGTTATAGAATCATAGAACGGTTTGGGTTGGAAGGGACCTTTAAAGATCGTTTAGTCCAACATCTTTCACTAGATCAGGTTGTTTAAAGCCCTGTCCAACCTGACCTTGAACACTTCCAGTGATGGGATATCCACAACTTCTTTGGGCAACCTGTTGCATTGTCTCACCACCCTCGCTGTAGAAAATGTATTTATTATAGCCAATCTAAATCTACTCTCTTTCATTTTAAAACTATTGCCCCTGTCCTGTCACTACAGGCCTTGGTGGAAAGTCTCTCTCCATCTTTCTTATAAGCCCCCTTTATATATTAGAAGGCTGCAATAAGGTCTCCCTGGAGCCTTCTCTTCTCCAGGCTGAATGGCCTCAACTCTCTCAGCCTTTCTTTTATTGCAACAATAGGTGATATCGTAAGTCTCTTTACAGCATGAGAAACAAATTTCATATGGTATGGAACAACCCTTTGGTCAATTTGTGTAAGCTGTCCCAGCTGTGTCCCCTCCTAACTTCTTTCCCACCTCCAGCCTACTCACTAGAGGAACAGAGTGGGAAAAAGAAAGCCTGGAGACTGTGCAAGCACTGCTCAGCAGTAGCCAAAACACTGGTGTGTTACCAGCACTGTTCTAGTCACAGATCCAGAACACAGCATCATTCATGCCACTGTGAAGAAAATTAACTCCATCCCAGCCAGACCTAGTGCACTACTGTAAATTCAAATTATTCATTTGTTCTAACACTAGTCTAATAAAAAACATCACTAGCTAAATCCTGCAGGAACTGGGCATACTGTTCCTATGGAGCGGTAAGCTGTTATACATCTATTTCACACCTAGTGAAAGCATGGAGCTTTCACTGTAAATAAATCTGACACCAAATCATCCTAACAAAAATTTTAAATAGAATTTCTAGCAGCTATGACCCAGGTCTATCTATTTCCCCAATCCTACAAAAAATTCATTTAAAATTTTGAACTTTTTTGTGTATCACTTTATCTGAAGGAAAAGGGACTGCCAAAACAATTGACATAAGCACACATATGAATTTTTGCAGGTTTGAGAGCAAAACCTAGCATGCAAGTGTTATACAATACGCCACATGTTTACACGCTCATTCCTTCCAAATAGTTCAACGTATTTTTTTCTAATTTGGGAAAAAATACTACATGAAATAAATCTTAAAATATTTTTTAAAGTTAGTAATTTATATTAAGTTCATATTTAAATTAAAAATTTGTGCTTTTTCTATTTCTGAGGTTATGTCCAAACAAGTATTTGCAGTTATGTTAGCAAATTTAAATAAGTCACTGGTTCACGGCTCTTAGTTATCACTCCTGCTATTCACACTGGCCTTCTTTCATTGGTCCTTGAAGTGCACAGTAAATTGTTTTAATATAAACCATTCTTAGTTCACATGAATCCATTTTATTTTGCATTGCCATGGAGTAGGGATATGCACGTGGTCAGTTACCATAATACCTCCATGGTAATAGAACTTATTAAAATGTGTTAATGCCACAATAAGTACTTAGCTGGTCATATCCCAGGGCTCTTTTTTAAAGACAGTTTCTTTCAGAGAGGATAAAACTCTGACATATAATTAAAAATGTTAGAATGTGGCATCTATAAAATAGACCAAATTCACAATATCAAAGATGGATTTTTTTATTATGAATAACATCTGGGATAATAGCAGCACAGATATCTTTTTTCTCACCTGCCAACATGGCTCAAATGTGAATCAGTTCTTTTAGCAGTAGCTTAGATTTATTCAGTTTGGTGATCTCTTTACAGGGACTACCTACACAGATGCTGATTATTTTTTAATTACATTAAATGATAGAAACTGGGAAAAAGACTGACCCCACCAAACTAATTTCAAATAAACTATTAAACAACCATTAGATGATAACAATTCTTGTTCATTTTTATCCAAAGCTGAACCTCTACCCTGAAAGGGAAAATGTTCCTTAAACTCTTTCAGAGCATACTTTTTATTAAAAGTACATTTTTCTCCAATGTTAAGAATAGAAGATTTCTTGCAAAAAAACCCTGCATCTTTTATTTGAAGTGTAATCTGTGATGTATGCTGATAGGCTGAAAACCAGATATGTTTGGATTTTTTTTTACTTTAATCAATAGAGTAGAATAGAATAGACTATTTCAGTGGGAAGGGACCTACAGTGATCATCTAGTCCAACTGCCTGACCAATTCAGAGCTGACCAAAAGTTAAAGCATGTTATTAAGGGCATTGTCCAAATGCTTCTTAAACACTGACAGGCTTGGGGCATTGACCACCTCTCTAGGAAGTCTGTTCCAGTGTTTGACCACCCTCTCAGTAAAGAAATGCTTCCCAATGTCCAGTCTAAATCTCCCCTGGCACAGCTTTGAACCATTCCCACATGTCCTAACACTGGATACCAGGAAAAAGAGATCTGCACCTCCCTCTCTGCTTCCTCTCCTCAGGAAGCTGTAGAGAGCAGTGGGGTCGCCCCTCAGCCTCCTTTTCTCCAAACTAGACAAGCCCAAAGTCCTTAGCCGCTCCTCATAGGACATGCCTTCCAAACCTTTCATCACCTCTGTTGCCCTCCTCTGGACGCATTCAAGGACCTTCACATCCTTCTTAAATGGTGGGGCCCAGAACTGCACACAGTACTCGAGGCCGCACCAACGCTGAAAACAGCGGGATAATCACCTCTCTTGACTGGCTGGTCATGCTGTACTTGATGCACCCCAGGAAGTGGTTTGCCCTCTTGGCTGCCAGGGCACACTGCTGACTCATATTGAGCCTGCTGTTGACCAGCACCCCCAGATCCCTTTCTGCAGGGCTGCTCTCCAGCCACTCCTCTCCCAATTTATACTTGTGCCTGGCATTACTCTGTCCCAGGTGCAGAATCCGACATTTGGACTTGTTAAACTTCATCCCATTAATCATAGGCCAATGCTCCAATCTATCTAGATCCCTCTGCAAGGCATCTTGTCCCTCAAGAGAGTCAGTAGCACCTCCCAGTTTGGTATTATCAGCGAACTTGCTAATGGTGCATTCAACTCCTGCATCCAGATCGTTGATAAATATATTGAACAGAACTGGCCCTAGAATTGAACCCTGAGGAACACCACTGGTGACCAGTTGCTAGCCAGATGTAGCCCCATTTTGTGCAACCCTTTGAGCTTTGCCCTTCAGCCAGTTCTTCACCCATCGCACTGTGAACCCGCTCATCCCACATCTGGACAACTTGTCCAGAAGAATACTGTGAAGGACAGTAACAAAAGCCTTACTAAAATCCAGAAAAACTACATCCACCACCTTCCCTTCATCCACTAGGTGGGTGACCTTATCATAGAAAGATATCAAATTAGTAAAACAGGACTTTCCTTTTGTGAACCCATGTTGACTGTGCCTCATGGTTGCGTTATTCTTTAAATGCTTTCCAATAGTACCCAGTATAATCTTCTCCATAATTTTTCCAGGAACTGAGGTTAGACTAACAGGTCTGTAGTTCTCTGGGTCTTCCCTCACTCCCGTTTTGTAGATTGGAATAACATTGGGTAGCTTCCAGTCAGGAGGGACCTCCCCAGACTCCCAAGACCTTTGGTAGATGATTGAGAGGGGTCCTGCCATAACATCCGCTAGCTCCTTCGGTACTCTGGGCTGAATCCCATCGGGCCCCGTGGACTTGTGAACATTCAGCTGGTGCAGCTGGTCCCTTACAATTCTAGTGTCCCAAATGGAAAGTCACTGTTCCCACACTCATTGTCCTCCGACACAGGGGACCAGGCAACCCAAGGTCTATCAGTATTATTAAAGACTGAAGCAAAAACCACATTGAATATAGTAGAATAATATAGTATGAATAGTATGAATAATAGATAATATGAATAGCAATAACTCTTTGCAGTAGCAAAGAAGTGTTTGCGAAGTTTAGGGTCCCTTTATAGTAGAAAAAACCTATGACAAAAATAAAAATGAGCCGGTCTGTGGCGTGATAAAAGAACAGACTTCTGTCAAATTGTTCGCCAGTTTTCTTCGGGTTTAGATTTTCTTCTTTTTTCTTATGAACTCTGCTGCATTTTGAGAAAACTAATCAGCATCAGAACTGCAACACATTTGAAAAGTGGATGTTGTAATATTACATCCTAACAAAACTTAAATTAATCGCTAGTTTAAAGAAATGCCTGATGATAGCGCTTGTTGTTAACATGACAGGCTAAATTATTACTTGATTTAATAAGTGTTCTCAAATTAATTGGCAGCATGTACTGTTTATGACATAGCTGCACAGTGCCCCTTTACTTCATCTTTAGTATTTTGTTTAAATTAAGGATAAAATACTATTAATAGCATTTAAATGATGCATATGCTCTTAGCAATCCTTACATTCCTGAATTGGACAAAGTTTATAAAAGTGTTTGTGTTTCAGCTTTGCATGAATTTCTGTGAGTTTTTTAACTGACTTCTTGTAAGGCTTGTAGGATCATGGGTGTCCTCTCACTGATACCTTTGGAACTTACAGACTGGTTTCAGCGAAATATCACAAAGGGCTGAGATCAAATAAATAATTGGATTTCTGCAAATTTCATAAAAATAGGTGAACAAAGAAGAAGAGAGAGATGCTATAAGTGCCCCCAACAGAGGAAAGGGCTGTTATGTGAGTTAATGAATTTCAACAGGCATCACAGAGTCTACATGGAAGCAAGACCTTATAAAGGCCCAGCTGCAGAGAAGCTTCAGATAAAGATTTCATCATAGACTCTAAAGTCAGTCAATCATGAGACGCAAATCTACAGGAAATCAGGCATCGTTAGCTCAGCTATTCACAGAATTATTTGTTTAATGTGATTTATAACTATTGTATTCTTTTGTTGTAATATTTCCCTCAAAGTTCGAAAAGCATAATGCCATAAATCCTGAAAGATTTAATAATCTAAGATGATTTCTGAGTTTTTAAAAAGTATCCCCTGATTTTTTCCTCCAAATCTTTTGTACGTTGTGCAAATTCTCTTAAAATAATTTTGATGACAAGAGAAAATTCCCTTTTAATAATGGAATCCTAGAAGAAATAAGTTTACAGGTACCCTTGAGCATGTGCTGCATCTTGTGTTTTGGTACATCAATGATACTACAGAAGAGGAGTCTTCAGTACACAAATTCATACGATCATAAAAAAGGCCCCAGCATAGCACAACAATGTACCATGACAAAAGGCAATGTGTACAAGTTGTGTCAGGGGAAATTCTGTCTGAATATGGGAAAAACATCTTCATTCTTGAGGAGAATTAACATTGGAATAGGTTACCCAGAGAAGTGGTGGAATCTCCCTTCCTGGAAATACTCAATGCTCAGCTTGACAGGGCCCTCGGTAACCTAATCTAAGGCCCTACTTTCCACATAACCAGGTGATCTCCAGAGTTCCCTTCCAACCCAGAGTTTTGTCTGATTCTATGCTTCTGTGATTTCTGTTACAGCGCAAGAACCTCAGAAGTCACCGGATATTCGGTAACACTTGAGAGACTTAACTAAGGACTAGGGTCACACATTGCACTAGGCGATATACAAATACTTAGCAAAATACCGTTTCTTTCCCAAAGATCTTGTGAGTTACCACTGAGCAAATAGTAATACATAGGAGAGGCAGTAGATTCGAGAACCGGAGTTCTTCTGTTCATCTTAGAGAAATGAGTTATGTTCCTCTGGGTGCTGAGGACATTCTGAGAACACACCACCTCCACAGTTTTAAGACCTGTGGCATATATCTCAGTTAGATAAAGATATGGAACTAACTATCCTTAATGTTTTTGGAAAATGATCTTAAGACTCAGAAATGTATGCACCTGCCATAGAACACAAATTGGAATGGTAAAAAAGAAGTCAGTGTGCCAAAGCAAAATATTCTTCTGCGTTAGATAGAGTTGGATTGCTATCATTATGTGGGTCAGTAGTCTGCATCAGGCCCGAGGCTATGTTAGGCAAGACATGTCCTATGCCAAAAAGATAGTAATAAACATTGTGGTTTTCTCCCAACAATATAGCTAAAAGAGTGATCAAGAGTGCTTCACTGATGTGCTCTGGATAAAATTTCGAAGTGTTGAATTGTTGGTAATTTGAATCAATAGATTTTGTTAACTTCATAGCCAGTTCTTTTAAGGAACTCTTTCTGTGTATTTGTGGTCTGTATGCCTTTCCTTGCTTTTTCTCTTACAAATACAATGCTTCTAAACATAAGAAAGAGCATATGTGGCTTTCACACAGAACTTCAGTGTAATTCCCAGGGAGTTGGTACAGAGAAAGCTCTATTCAATCAATGGATATTGATTCAGTGGAGTCAAGAGGATTCCATTTCCTGTCATTGTGAACAATTTTTAGATATTCCAAACAAAATGCTGGCCATTTAGGATCCTTTGTTAATATCATCCTTGAGCGCTCGCAGTACTTACCTGCCACATATTCTGGAGAAACATACCCTCTTGTGTTATTATTTTGTTTGAAAAGAGCTTTCTGTGAAAAGGCCTTAATTGCCCCACTCTAGACTTCCTTCTCTCAGACATGACCAGAAATTGTGGCTTCAGATTTCTTCTCTCTGTGTTTGTGTACTGTAGCAGCTGTAGGAAAGGTAACTGATTCACACTAAATTCTCTTTTCCTTTGCAAAAAAGATCTTTCATGGCAACTTCTCACCCCATTGGTCTTTGGTTTCTAGGCTCTTAAAGTCCTATCATTTCTAATTCTTTCATCCCATCCCACCTGATCCCTATGAATTCACAGCTATTTTTTGCTAGTTTTCTTCCTTTGTCTATGTTGGTTATTAACTAGGAATAGGAAAAAAACTTGTTAGTGAGTAAAGTGCTCCATAATTATACTTTATTTGGAATGTCTGATGATGCCCACTGTGATAAGCAGGTAATGGGGAAGGAAAATGTTTATTTGTCAGATATGCTGTTGTTATTCCCATATTTCTGTAGAACAACATTCTTTTTCCTAGGAATCATGTCATACTTTTTAGAAACTTATTTATATTAACAACACAAAATGAGCCGAAAAGCCTTTTGTCAAAATCTGATGTACCACCAATGCTCTATGTCCTCTGTTAGGACTACTTGGCATGACATAATCTTTCTACCTCGATATGGGAAATGCCACGTAGGTGCTGTATGAGTATCACAGGTGTATTCAATCTACTCCCAATCCTTACATATGTTTAACTAACACTGAGTGTCTGAGAAATTCATTCAACAATTTGGATCATGGTTGTTTCTCTTTCAGGATGTTTTCCTCTAAGTTAATAATCAAGTACTGATAGGCTTTAGAGCTTTAAAGCACATTGCTGATGTCCAGACTGTTGGTTAGCTCAGAAATAGAGATTCCCCTCCTCTTTTCCTTCCCCAATTCCAAATTTCTGCTAACAATCTAGAATTCACCAAGATTTCCTAGCTAGATAGGGTTGCGGTTTTTATCTACTGTGGAGTCTCTTATACCAGTTAAAGTGCTTTCTTTACAGAGTTTGATTAAACATTTGAATCTTGTAGGAATTATGAAAGAATTAGTTTGGGAACTGCAAACCAATTTCAACAAAACCAAAGTTTTGCTGGGTTATGATGTTTCAATCAATTACTTGATTGACTGCCTATTGAAAGCCTGTTGCCAGAATTATGTGAGTAGAAGGCATCAGAATATGTGTTCACTTTGCAAGCAGTAGAGTACGTTGCTGGGGTTGCTCAGACACATGCAGAGGACATATTTCTTACACTCAAAAAAGCATAGGGGAACAAATTCAGATCTTCCTATCAAGGTGACCCATCACTCTGTATTGCCAAATAGCGTGCAGAAACAGGCAAAGAAATTATTTCAAGTCATGATTCGAAGTCTTATTCTCCAAGCTACTTATGAGTCTTTGCTGAAAGTAAGCCAAATTCCATACTTAGAATGCAGTTTTACTGTTGAGAAATTGATCAATGATCTGTCATTTAACTGGTAAGTACATTTAGCAAAGCAAAAATAATGATCCTTTTATAACTATCTTGTATTAAGGATTGTTTTTTTTTTTTTAGTATATTCTTAGTCAGCCTGTCTGCTTTGTTTTTTGTGTATGTCTTTGTCCTCTGATTATAAACTTCTAGTACTGTTAATCTCTTTTGGAATCAAATAATTTTAGGAAATGAGCAAATGAACAATCTTTGTTTTCTCGACAGATAGTTTTGATTCATCTTGTCTACTGTAACTGACTGTCTCTTGCTTCATCTAATAAATACTAAGCTGTTTGTCTTACACATCTAAATCGCAAACTTGGCAGCAAATTCTCTTCTTCATTCTATTGGTCTTTATATGCTGTGTTTTTCTCCCATGAGTAACATTGATATGGTGTATGCACTACAATGCCAAATGCAATGTTAATTCTTTACCTCAGTTAGTGAATATAAATACATAGTGGCATTGTCTTCTACTTATGCATAAATATACATAATATGCTGTGACTAGAATTTTTGAGCATGAGTGTTATTCCTGTTTAAGGACCTAATAAATTTTTCCTTATATAAATTCTATAGTGAAAAACAATAATTCTGAAAAAATGCAAACATTTTAGCTTAATTTTAAAGGGCATGTCAAGTTTTATTTGAAAGAATTATATCAACTATTTACCCTTTTCCTCCTGGCTTCTTATGTTGGAAGGTTAATAAATTCTTCAGCCTAACTTTTTCATGCTGACAAACTGTGCTTCATAAACACTTCAAATGGAGTCTTGTCTGGAGTCATCTAGTAAAAAAGGTCAGTCACTGATGCATTTAATTGACAAGACTGTAATTAACTAATTTGTTCTCCAGCCCTCACTTTAGTGTTGTTCTTTTCTCTGAAGATTGATTTTAGTAAATGTGTGTTATGCTTATTTTCACATATGTATATAGCACAGCCATTCTGTTTTACAGACTCATTCCTCTGTTTTTCCTGCTAAATCCTGACTGTTCAGGACTGGAAGCTTTTCATAGTTGGCCCCTTCTGGTAGTGAATTTCCTTTTGCAATTGCTGATGTCCTTCATTTAGAAGAAAGTAAACAATGGTCATACCTCACATATATGCCTAAAGACAACTGAGGAGGATATGAATTTTAGGGACTATAGCTTCTGAAGTCAAGCGACTAATATTGTTGGTGTTCAGAGATCATTGATTTCCCCCGAGCGGTGTCAGCAGTTAGAAATTAATGGGTTTGGAAAGTACTATTCTTACATGTTAACTGTTCTCCATAGTAATGGCTTCTAATAGTTTGGACATTTTTGTCTTTTGTATTGTTTTATACTTTCACTTTTGGGGTGGAAAACCTAAATACCTACACAGAAGTTGGAAATAACTTCTTTCTGTTCTTCAGTTAATATAGTTTTTGGTAGCAACAAATGCTAATTTAAGTCCAGAGCTCAATTAATAATGTCAAGAAATCTGGTGACAATCCCATAAGAATTTATGAAAAGTTTTTAATCTGTTTATGGAACATGATTAGGATTTTTTCACTGACATGAATTGAAATGATGGTATCTTGCTGAACTGAATGTATAATGAAGCCTATAGAGGCACATATATACATTTGCTGCTTATTTAGTGCATATAATGTTATTCCATTTTAAAATCTGCATGACCTTGCAATGTAATAAGATGCCATATACAGCCTCCTAGTCTCATGTGAACTCTTTCATAGTCTTGTGTCTTGATAGTAGGAGGCCTTTTAGATGTTAAAGGAACTATTATCTACTACTGCAACTTTAATGGGGAATCATGAAGCATTCTTGATAGTCTTTAGGGTCATTCAGGTTAAATTGGTTTAACCTTCTGAAACTTCAGGAAAATCCAGCATGGTGGCAGACGTCCAGCCACAACCAGGAACAACTGTGATTTACCTTTGGTGACCAGAGAGATATGGGGTCTCTGATCTGCTTGGCTTGTTTGCTGAGGCTGGTGCTGCCAATGTTTCCTGATGGTCTAGGAAGAGTTTGTTGGCCAGTATATGCAGGGCCTGCTTTGCAGGGAATAACAATGAAAATAGTACATGTTTATTTTGGTTCGAGTTGTCATTCTCAAATACAGTAGAAGAAAGAAGTTGGCAAAAGCCAAAGTAAAACAATGAAAAATAGTGTGAATAAAGAGATTCCTATTTAAACAGACTGAACAGAAATAAGTAAAAAAACCCTCTTACATCTGTGCTTTTTTAGTAAGTGCCAGAGGCCTAACATGTAAGATGGGGAAAGTAGAATGCTTTATTTAAAGCTTGTTGACATTATAGATTCACTGAAAACTTGGGGAAAGCAGGACAATTAGTAAAACATGGACATAGACTAAATCATGCTCATGTATGAACGATATCATACATTAGAGAAAATCTTAGGAGAAATTGTTATATTGATGGAACTGTTGATTTCTCCTCCCTTCCTCCTTGCCCCTTTTAATGTTTCTTAGTCCTATGAAGACATATATAAAATGGAACAAGATTTTTTGAGTAAATGGGAAAACTAGATGAAGATAAAGTTCCATGCCAAAAAATAAAGCTTTCTCCTTTGTGTCAAAAGAGTGATTCGAGACTGACATATCATATAACTGCCAATTAGGGAACACACATCTTGTTCATTGCTTGCTGATGGTGCCATTTGGCATATTTTCACAGAGGGGTACAGAATACTTTTTTCAGTACTTTAATATAGTTTTGATTTAAGAGGTCAGTCTTTATTGTATAGTTCAGTCCAAAGTTAGAGGCCTTTTGAAGGGATCATGTATGTGCTGACATGTAGAGGAAAGACTTAAGAACAGGTAGCTGAAGTGGATTACAACATGCTGCCTACTCTGGAGTAGGGAGACACCTTGACTTTTCAATCCATATGGTGACTTTTGATCAATACTACCTCTATTTTTTATTTCATCATATACCATTCTGATTTTCTAGGGAAGTAAGTCTTATGCATTCACACTTTCTGTCTATCCTGCCTTAATTATTTTTAATAGATTGGCCAATTTCAACCAAACTGGAGACAAACAGAAACCAAAACCATCCTAAGTTTCTAGAACTTAAAATTTTAGCAACGTGTGTTGTTTTCCAGCTGAGGCAGAAAACATGCTATTTATTCATTCTGAGAAATAGAATCAAGTTATCTGTTAAGCCTATATTTACTCATTCCTTACATATATGTAGTTTTTAAACATACATAAAGCTTCAGTCAGTTGTGGCATATACTGCCTCTTACTCAGCCAAACAACAGAGGAAAAATGTTCTGATAATAACTGTGAAATATATGGGGAGTGGTAGGCTTTCTGGCTGCTGATTTTCTTCTTATTTTTTTTTCCCTCTGATGAGAGGTTCAAGGTCAGCTGGCTCCATAGATACAAATATGCCAAGAACAAAATGTACAGATGCGCCAGGAGTCAGGGACACAGACATGCTGGCACTGTAAACAGGGCTGGATCATGTCCAGTATTGTCAGGCAGCGAGCATACAGGAGTGTTCATAAAAAGGCACTTTATTACAGTGATATCAAGATTTATCTTTTCTCTCNACTCTGAAAGAATGTAAGAGAACAAAAATGAACAGAGTTAGGGGAGGGTGAAGAATGGCAGGTGGTTGAATTTCTTTCATGTTCTATAATAGTTTATAACCAAGCTTTTTCAATTTTTAATGTTAATATGAACACTTAAAAGTAGACACCTGTGTTGTCTATCTAGTAAGTCTTAAAAATCTTCCAGAGAAAGCTTACTAAAGTTAACCTGTTCGCTATTCTGTGTAGCTTTCAAGAAACATACAGGACGAAAGCCTTCCATTTCCTAATTGCTGAAGTAATCCGTTTATCCAAGACATGCTGCAATTTAAGTCCTACATTTGCTCCTGTGTCTTAACTACATCAAATTTATACTTTTCTCTGCCTCCAAGACCCCACCATATTTATGAAACAAGGTCCATCTTAGATGCAAACTCCTGTCATTTTTTGCCCTTCCTGCAGGTCCATTTTTGGTAGCCTTTCTCTCTTTTCTATTCGTGACTTCATACCTCTGCCCAAGTTAACAGATACATTTTTTCATACAGAATATTTTCTGTATCATCTTTTTTTAATTGAATATAAATAAAAATCAAAAAAGAGCATCAACATTGAGTATTAAAACTATATTGGCTGTTTAGGAATTGTTTTAAAAATTGCATAGATATTCTTAGGCAAGTTACTGAGTGAGGTGTGAAAAAATTTCAAAATCAACAGCAACATTGAATGGGATAAAGTATTGGAAAAGAATG
>VYZW01021804.1:59055-71825 GCA_013401315.1 Balaeniceps rex
ATTTTTTCATACAGAATATTTTCTGTATCATCTTTTTTTAATTGAATATAAATAAAAATCAAAAAAGAGCATCAACATTGAGTATTAAAACTATATTGGCTGTTTAGGAATTGTTTTAAAAATTGCATAGATATTCTTAGGCAAGTTACTGAGCGAGGTGTGAAAAAATGTCAAAATCAACAGCAACATTGAATGGGATAAAGTATTGGAAAAGAATGACACAAATAGGAAGTAGAATGCATTCAAAGATAAATGAATGTATGTCCTGATGTTATGCATGTTGCTTAGCAACAGGCAGTAAAAGTGTGGATGAACAAGTAAGTACAAAAAGTAATTAAAGGCAAGAGGCATGGGCATGGCATAGTACGATATAATAACCAGGAATACAAAAAAGATGAGAGAATCAAAGATGGAGAAAAAACAGATTTAAAGAATGTTAAGAGAAACACTGAAACTTTTTTTATTATTTGTAGACGGATTTTTTTTCCCTGTAACATTAGCTAGAAAAAATAGGCAGCAACTTCCTCTGTAATAATGCCTTAATATAATATACCTTACCCTAAGGAAACATAAATTTAAAAATGTGAATTGACTATAAAGAAAAATGTAAAAAAACCCCACAAAATAATAAATTTAAAATATAATAAAAGTTTATTTTGCAATGTAGAATTAACACAGATTTTTAATTATTTCAGTTACTTAGAAAATGAGCATTTGAAATAATACCGTTCTCTTTTAGCAAGAATCCAATTTGCCCACAATTTCTGCCTCTGAATCACTTCTCGAAAGACTCTGTTCATGTGGTTGGTTTTAAAGCTTTGTTTTCTAATGCTTAGCCAAAATTCCTTATAGTACAATTTTTCACTTAACTGTCTTCAAATATGTTTTGGTATTTATGAATAATTTTTTACAAAAATCTATCAAAATAAATATTAGGCTTCTTTTTTTCCCTGTGCCGTTGAATTAGAAAGTTATGCTAAGGGTGTCTAACATACACAGATCAATGAATGTGTTTAGAATGATTGTGTTGTAAGAGGAGTGAGAGGATCTGTGGTTTATATACCTGCCAGAGGTTATTGCATACTCTTCTGCAAATTGCTGTACTGTTTGTGCCTCAGTTTCCTTGCCGCAAAATGGCATTTCTCACCAGCCACGCTGAACACATTAATATCATAATCATAAATGCTTTTACAAACTTTACTATTTGTACAGTGATCATGACATAATGGAGGACTGCAAAATATTATTGTAATGTAATACTGTTATTACATGAAACTTATTCTCATAATGTGCATAATCAGTAAGAATTATTGAAAAACAGGCTACTTAACAATAGAGATCAATCCAAATTATTTTCTAGTCTGTTGTTCAGATGTAGTTTTTTATATTTGTTATGGGTTTAATAATTTTAATGATGACTTGAATAAAGCCACATTGTAACAAAGGGCTGAAATCTAAAATTAGTAGAAAGGACTCTACAGGAGACATTTGGAAATTTGCACCCAAAAATATGGGGTAATTGGGAATCCCAAGACTCTTGAGATTCTGTATACCCCTACTCAGCAGGAATTTGTGACATCATTACAATGCTTCAATTCCATACACAAGGATAAAAGTTGTTAATATATATAAATATATATACACATATATATATATTCTGTTAGCTCAATTGATTGTAGGATAGATTCCAACTCTAATCATAAGCTATTTGAATACTATTGTACCTGTACTTGATTTTTGTGAAACCCTGGAAAAACTATGTTTACAACGTTTGTTTTAAAAGAATATTAAAGTTGCAGAATCAAGCAATCAAAGATGGATTTGCTGCATGGTTTTATTTGAGCCACTTGGAGATTATGCATTTTGTAAGGGTCTTCAGTTATATGACTACATATTGCTTTCTTTTCTTTTTTAAAGAAAGAATTCCCATTTCATTGTTTCATTCAGAGTCATCAAGTGAAATTGTTCAATTAATGAGCATCTGCTCAGTGTTATTGCTGGGTGCATGGCCTTGTGCCTAATTTAATCCATACCATTCAAACTCTGCAAAGTTAATTCAGGTGTGATTAATCAAACTGTAAAGCCATTTTCATGTTACTGGTATTGCACCACCAGTAAGTATTGAGACTTCCAGAGTCACAGACTATGGTTCTTGAAAGTGTAACCTTCTTAAAAAAAAAAAAAAAAAACTGCTAGGGGATAGAAGCTTCTTTGTGACAGCAAAAGATAGGAGGGTTAATATTTATCATTGAAGGTATGTAATAAAAGGATATTCAGGTCTAAACTTGCAAGAAGATCCCATTGTTAACTAGGCCCTTTAAAAGCTTAGTCCCAGGTTGCATATGGAATTTATTTACTTGTTAGCTTCTGGTGGCTGTTCCAGTGGTTTCTTCACTCCAATATTTACCTTTGCCTCATTGTCTGTCTTCCACTTAGCTGGGTCCCGGCAGACAGCCATATGTACAGTTTTCCAGAGTACCGATGTACAGGAAAATCTCAGGACTGTTAGGATATTACAGATTTAAGTGTGAAGATGGCATTTATTTAAGCAGAACAGTTATATTATTCTTTGATTTTATTGGATATAACTTAATGTGCTGTGTTACTAAGACTGAAACAAAAATCTGCTTTAACTAAAATCAGTGATAAACAATGTAATACTATGCCAAATTAAGTTGACCACTGGTCTTTAGGTAGTCTATGTAAAAAGGAATGCCCCCAAAACATCATTGAAAAAACCAAATTATTCCTGTTATCCAGAACACAACATTACCTAAAACCAAAAGAAAATCCTTTGTCAGTAGTAATACTGCTTGCTTTCCTTCCTGTTTGCACAGCCTTTGGTGATTCCAGTTCTGTGATTAAGGGCAGTTCCTGCAATCCTGTTTGTAAATACCTGCAAATATCTCTGCTACCTCTTTGCACATGGAGCACCTATTCCTAAGCCTGTCAGGAACAGGAACAGTTCAGCAACAGCAAGGCTATTGTTCCTCTCTTCAGCCATGAAAGCAAAAGAGTAAAGAATGGAAAACCAAGCTGAAGAAGATCTAAGACTCTCTGGTCACAGTTCATAGCTAGTTTACAGAGAGAAAAGCACCAGATTTAAATTAACTTTTAAAACTTACTGGAGTTCTCCAATGTGTACCACTGTTCTAACAAAAACATTATGAATATTTATATCATTATCAACTTCTGCAAGGAGCCAAAAATAAGTAATAAGTATCTTTCCTCTGTTACTGTTTCTGCTGGCCTTTTTAAAGGTGCCATATCAGTGAATAAGCGCCATTTTCCTTCATATTTTCTAATTGGTCCCTATGAGGAAGATCAACTATTTTGTGTGGAATGTGCTCTAAAACTAGAAGTGTAAAGTACTTGTACTATTACCAAATGTAGGTCTGCCTTGATTCAGCAGCAGTGAAATAAACAAAATGAATACTTTAATTAATCTGACTTGCAGAGCACTTGAAACAATGAACTCTGTATACAAACATAGCAACCATAAGTCTCCCAGAGGAGACAGCTCAGGCTTGTAGAACAACTGGATGAGAATGCTTAGAAAACAGGAAAATTAGATCCAGTAGGTTCCAAAATGCTTTCAATCCAAAAATTGTTGAATTCTGTACCAAGAAAATGCTGAGATTAATCTTAGCTTGTACATCTCAATTTTTTTTAAAATGTGGGTTTTTTTAATTAGAAAAGTATTTTCAATATGCAACTTGCATATTGAACTTTAATGAAGATGCTATTTAATGTTGGTGGAAAGACAAGAAAACACTTTTTTACTGTAAGGGTGGTCAAACACTGGAACAGGTTGCCCAGAGAGTTTGTGGAGTCTCCATTTGTGGAGATAATCAAGCACCAGCTTGAGATGATCCTGGACAACCTAGCTGGCAAGTGGGTTCGACTAGATGATCTCAGGAGGTCCCTTCCAACCTTAGTGATTCTGTGGTGACATTGAATTAAAAGATAGGTGTGTCTATTCTCAAGAAAGATTATGGTTCCAAAGTACTCCATAAATATTAACTGATCAGACTTCCGCATGAGAGGAGACTGCAAAGTTGGGCACTCTTTAGTTTAGGAAGCAGATAAGTATTAGGATACATAGTACCAGTTCCTATTATGGATGTAAAATGTTATAATTCCATTTTTCATCTGATGAGGATAGTAAAGCAAAGGGGTAGTAATAGAACTGAATGAAAGAATTTCATTTTGCTGAACGGATATACTTTTTGATATTTGTTTTGGCCCAGACCAGAGAACAGTTGTCTAAAGAATGCATTCCATGAAATATAATCCAAAGTCCAAAGCTTAGCTGTATTCAAGAAGTTGAGACAGTTATATGAATAATAAGGATATTTGCAGTTACATTAGTTATTTGCAGTTACATTGACAGTACATTACAGTTACATTGAGTTTTTAATTAAATTACATTGAGAGTTACATTACAGCCAGCCACCAGCTGTAGATGGATTAGTTTAAGAAGGAAATTTATCTGTGAACAATCTATTTAACAGTTTACTAGGATGGAGGTACCCTTTTCTGAAGGGTCTAGGAATAACTGCTGGAAGGGAACAGAAACTGAATTAAACAGGTCTTCAGTTGATTCTTATGTTTCAAGAACAACACCACACAAGATTTCTCGGAAACAGTTGACTCTTACAACCACCACATTACAAACAGGAAGCTGAGGTAAAGAGAAAGGCATACCGTCAGTCTGAAAATCCTGTTTCATTCTGAAAATGATCCTGTATACATAATTATAAAGAATCCTCTTTTAAAGTTTTGAAGCTTTTTTCAACCTGCTTTTGCCAGTTCTTACTTGGTGGCTGTGAAGCTGCTTCTGTCATGTGAGTCTTATTTCCTCCAGACTTTGAAGAAGATGTTTTCTGAGAAAACCAGCAGCAAGACTGAAAGTAAAGAAAAAGGATAGAGGTGCATAGACAAAAATAGCATGGATACAAAGCAAGGTGATATTTGTCACAGCTGCACTTGTACTGGCCAGAAGGCCTTCAAACATTGGTTGAAGATAGAACATTTTTTAATCAAACAAGGTAGAATAAAGTATAGTTCTTTTGGAGAGCATGAGCAATGGAAACTTTGTAAATACCTAATTAGTGTATAGTACTTCTCATCAGCACATCACAAAGCTCTTTGCATAAGAGATAGTGTCATTCTTCCACTTTACAGAAGTGAAATGTGGTGATTTCATCAGAACTGACCAGAAAACTAAGAGTAGCAGGCATATTCAAGGCATATTAGAGAAATGTCAGATTTTTGTTGTTGAGTGTCTATTAATGCTGAACGAAACATCGTAAAATATCTGTCATTTGTTAAGTGTTCTTTAGATGAAAAACATACCTTCTTTCGGTTTGTTTTGTTTTTTCTCTTGGTTGCTTGTTTGCAGTTTTTGGAATGTATAAGAATGTTACACTTTGCATGTTGAAAAGAAGTTTCTCTGTTAGATGAGTATCTGAAAGAAAGGCAAAGTAACTATCCTGTCAGTTGAGTAGATAATTTTCTATTTGTGTTGGGTTTGTGAGGCAAGGTTTTGGTAGCAGGGGCAGGGGGGCTACAGGGGTGGCTTCTGTGAGAAGCTGCTAGAAGCTTCCCCCATGTCCGATAGAGCCAATGCCAGCTGGCTCCAAGATGGACCCACTGCTGGCCAAGGCCGAGCCCATCAGCGACGGTGGTAGCGCCTCTCTGATAACGTATTTAAGAAGGAGGAAAAAAAAAAAAAGGCGACACAAACTGCAGCTGGAGTGAGGAGTGAGAATACGTGAGAGGAACAACCCTGCAGACACCAAGGTCAGTGAAGAAGGAGGGGGAGGAGGTGCTCCAGGCACCAGAGCAGAGATTCCCCTACAGCCCATGGTGAAGACCATGGTGAGGCAGGCTGTCCCCCTGCAGCCCGTGGAGGTTAACGGTGGAGCAGATATCCACCTGCAGCCCATGGAGGACCCCACCGCGGAGCAGGTGGATGTGCCCGAAGGAGGCTGTGACCCCGTGGGAAGCCCACACCAGAGCAGGTTTGCTGGCAGGACTTGTGACCCTGTGGAGGACCCACGCTGGAGCAGTCTGCTCCTGAAGGACTGCACCCATGCTGGATCAGTTTGTGAAGAACTGTAGCCCATGGGAAGGACCCACGTTGGAGAAGTTCATGGAGGACTGTCTCCATGGGAGGGAACCCCACGCTGGAGCAGGGGAAGAGTGTAAGGAGTCATCCCCTTGAGGAGGAAGGAGCAGCAGAGACAACGTGTGATGAACTGACTGCAACCCCCATTCCCTGTCCCCCTGCACTGCTGGGCAGGAGGAGGTAGAGAAAATCAAGAATAAAGTTAGGCCTGGGAAGAAGGGAGGGGTGGGGGAAGGTGTTTTAAGATATAGTTTTATTTCTCGTTACCCTACACAGTTTTGGTTGGTAATAAATTAAACTGATTTTCCCCAAGTCAAGTCTGTTTTGCCCATGACAGTAGTTGCTGAGTGATCTCCCTGTCCTTATGTCGACCCACGAACTTTTTTGTTATATTTTCTCTCCCCTGTCCAGTTGAGAAGGGGAGTGATAGAGCGGCTTTGGTGGGCACTTGGCATCCACCCAGGGTCAACCCACCACACTATTTTATGAATCATTATGTAGGAAGGTTATTTAAGGACCATGAAAGGTCTTTGAGTTGGGAGCTGGCTTTCAGCTTTCATGGATATAGCAACAGAATAGACAAATGATAACACTGACATAGATGAGATAGGGTTGTAAAGTAATTTGTATAGACCAATTGGTGCAGTTCGAAAAACTGGAGAAGTTTTCAGATGTACCAGCTTTTATTGAGCTCAGAAAGCCAATCCTTTCTTTATCAGTCTTGAGTATAAATTCAATCTTTATCTGGATTTGTGCCAGAATTCATCAGTTGTAAATGGGTATTTAGTTGCTTGGGCTGAGGAATCAAACCTTGGCCACCTCACTCTCATGTTGCTGGCTAGAGAAAATCGCAAGCAGAAAACTGTTCTACCATAGTGAATATCTAGCTTGGATTTGGTCTTTGATCTTGACTCTTCAATCTTTCTTTAAATCTTCTACAAATATATATTCCAATTATAGGCCTTTATACAGATAAATCGATGATGCACTTAGACCTGACTGAGACCCATTGACTTTAATGGCTATACTGGTACTTCAGCATATGCGCAAGAATCAATTGGTTAACAAATACTGCCCTGAACTGGGAGTTAAGAAACATACATGAGACTCCACTTTCACAGGTACACAATAAAATATCCAAAACTTTGAGTTAGATTTAATGTAAAAATTCTGTAAGATATTAGTGCTATAGAGTAGATAAGAAGAATTTAGACTTAAAGCACTTTCCAAATCCTCACACCCTATTTAGTTTTATTTCCTTGGTAATCTTTTTTTTTCCTAGTAAAAATCTTCCCTAAAGTAACAAGCTACCTGTTGTAGAAACAGAAGATCTATCCTGAGAAGAAAGAGATTCCTTAAAAATATGTTTGTTAAAGCAGACACAGCCATGTGCTTTGCTTGGAGGGAGTGAATCAATCTTGTGATGGTAGCAGCTAATAAAAGTCCTGAGCAAAGACAAAGTAGAACTGTGATGCTTCAGAAGTGTGTATCTGCTGCTGTAGTTATTCCTGGACCCATGTGATGACCAATTCCTCTGCTGTTGGGTAGGAAACTAGCCAGTGAAGTGTGGGGTTTTGAATGGGATCCCAACTTTACATTACTCCTTGAGAGGGATTTCAGTTTAGTTAGTATTATCATAAAGAACTTTACCATGTACATAGAATCATAGAATCATAGAATACCAGGTTGGAAGGGACCTCAAGGATCATCTGGTCCAACCTTTCTTGCCAAAAGCACGGTCTAGACAAGATGGCCCAGCACCCTTTCCAGCCGAATCTTAAAAGTGTCCAATGTTGGGAAATCCACCACTTCCCTGGGGAGATTATTCCAATGGCTGATTGTTCTCATTGTGAAAAATTTTCCTCTTGTGTCCAATCAGAATCTCGCCAGGAGTAAGTTGTACCTATTACCCCTTGTTTTTTCCATGTGACTCCTCATAAAAAGGGAGTCTCCATCTTCTTTGTAGCCACCCTTTAAATACTGGCACATTGTGATAAAGTCTCCCCTAAATCTTCTTTTCTCAAGGCTGAACAAACCCAGTTCTCTCAGCCTATCCTCATATGGCAGGCTTCCCAGTCCTTTGATCATCTTTGTGGCCCTTCTCTGGACCCTCTCCAGTCTGTCCACATCTTTTTTGCACAGCAGGGCCAAAACTGAACACAGTAGTCCAGGTGTGACCTGACAAGCACTGAATAGAGTGGGATAATGACTTCTTTATCTCTGCTGGTGATGCCATTGTTGATGCAACCCAGCATCCTGTTGGCTTTCTTTGCTGCAGCAGCACACTGTTCACTCATATTGAGCTTGTTGTCCACCGTCCTGGGTCCACCCCAGGTCCCTTTCCACAGAGCTGCTCCCCAGCTGGGTAGATCCCAACCTGTGCTGCACTCCTGGATTATATTTTCCCAGGTGCAAGACCTTACACTTGTCCTTGTTGAACTTCATAAGGTTCTTGTTAGCCCACTCTTCCAGACTATCCAGGTCTTCCTGCAGGGTGGCTCTCCCTTCCAAAGTGTCCCCTTCCCCACTCAGTTTGGTATCATCAGCAAACTTTATCAGGGTACACTTGATCCCATCATTCAGATCACTTATGAAGATATTAAACAGCGTTGGGCCCAATATTGATCCCTGGGGGACCCCACTTGTGACAGGTTGCCAGTTTGAAAAGGAGCTATTTACTACCACCCTCTGGGTCCGGCCTGTCAGCCAGTTCCCCACCCACCGCACAGACCACTTCTCTAGACTGTAACGCATCAGTTTCTCTAGGAGGAGGCTGTGGGAAACCATATTGAAAGCCTTGGAGAAATCCAGGTAGACAATGTCCACCGCTTGCCCCACATCAACCGAGCAAGTTACTTTGTTGTAGAAGCCATGTGCTATGTATGTGTATAGAGGACATCCACAGCCACAAATTATTTCCAGTTTTAACTGATCTTCTTTGTTACCCCAAAATCAACCGTATGCTTTACAGTTATAGTGCTATTTCTGGTCTTTTTACTGTTTATATCATTCTCTTGCTTAGCATTGTTGCTCTTCTCACAACAGCACTTTTCTCATTAGTATTAAAAGGTCTGTATCTATTTTTCTGCCTCCACTAGACATAGAATGGATTCTGGAAAGGAATAAAGGATTTTTGCTTTTTTTAATACACCCAACGTAGTATTTTTCTCTCCCAGTTTCTAAAATTATGCTGTGTCTGTATTGTTTAGAAGTGGAAGGCTGGCAGTTGCAGATGTACAGTAGAAATGGTAAAATGTCTTTATAAGCATAGTGTTCAATAATATCCCATAAATATAATAGAAAAATGGTCTGATAGTTTTCATTCCTAATAAAACAGGTAACTAAAAAAGAATTTAAAATTATGTAAGGTCCCAGAGAGTTACTAGATCTACTGTAATTATCTTTATGAAAATACTATTATGTTGAAAGTCATGCTGTCATATTTGAATCTACTAGTTTTGAATTTTTTATATCAAATAGTCTTTTATTCTAATGTCTCTGAGAAATACTGCTTTTAAGGGAGAGTTAAACATAGCTTTCACTATAATGTGCATACAGCTCATGCATACAAGCTCAAGAACTTGTTAGCAGTGATTTTCTAAGCTACGTAAGTTCCCTGTGCCTTGTAGGGTCCCATTTGACAGTACAAATGATTAGGTGTGACACACTCTTTATTAGTTTTCCCTTACTGCCCCCAGCAAGACAGGATTTGGACAATCCTTGATTTCATTCTGTGAGATGTAAGGTTTAGTGATAAAGATGCCTGTGTAGATTTAACATATTATGATTTTGTACAACGTAATTTACACAACTTTCTGATTCAAAAGATAGCATTATCGCTCTCAACAACTACCTGAAAGGAGGTTGTAGCGAGGTGGGTGTTGGTCTCTTCTCCCAAGTAGCAAGCGATAGGACAAGAGGAAATGGCCTCAAGTTGCACCAGGGGAGGTTTAGATTAGATATTAGGAAAACTTTCTTCACGGAAAGGGTTATTGAGCATTGGAACAGGCTGCCCAGGGAAGTGGTGGAGTCCCCATCCCTGGAGGTATTTAAAAGAAGTGTAGATGTGGCACGTAGGGACATGGTTTAGTGCTGGACTTGGCAGTGTTAGGCTAATGGTTGGACTCGGTGATCTTAAGGGTCTTTTCCAACCTAAATGATTCTATGATTATACCTGTGTTGTATGGACCAAGAACTGACTGAACAGATTTCAGAAAGTCATTGGAAAATTATCATTGAATTGAGGTATTTTCTTTTGGGTTTTGCAGTTACTAATATAAGGCTTCATTTTATTAAATATTTTTGTGATTTGTCAGTGCTGGTAGAATATGTTGATGACACTAAGATGGGCAAAAGAGTAAAGAACTACCGTGAAAAGGCAGTTAGAGAGTGACCATTGGAAAAAATTACCAAAAGAAATAGTGAACTACCTGTTATTTTAAAATGAATATTGGTTACTTTAACTACATAGAAATTATTTGACTCAATGCAGCCAATTAACACAAAAAATTGAGTCATTGCAGTACCGGCAGTCACACTAGATTTGCTAGTGATTCCTTTTAACTTTAAACTTTAGTAATCTATGAAAAACTGTCTCAATAGCCAGTAGTCATATTGCCTGTTCCAGTAGCAGAAGACAACTAATTCTGTTTGTATTGCTTTTAGGAACAGTTGTGATCAGTCGGATTAGCATATTAATCTCTATGATAACCCTCAGACAGCCTATATGGGTATGCGTAATAATGTACCCAGCCACTAAGCACATCCATACGCATGGCTCACCATTCTCAGAGAATGTCTTCAGGCTACTCCTAAGGCTGTTGTTGCAGGCTCACAGAGTGATGTAGACATACATAGCCAGGACCTCTACTGGCAGCAGCACTGTAAATGACGCTAGTGAGTCAGTCCAGTGAGATGCAGAATGTATCATTTGTAGATCTGGGTCAAAACCAACCATCTGCTTTAAATTCAAGGTCCCATACCAACAATGAGGCTTAATTGCCACTGAGAGTTCACATCTCATCTAGCTTGGACAAAAGGAGTGAAATTTAATCATAGTTTTAATAATACTGTTTGGTTAATGAGTTTCTGAAGTGTCTGGTGTTCTTGTTTGGCTCAAAACTGAGCTTTCTAAACCATTACAAAGCACTGTTAGGGTTTCTTTGTAAGTTACAGTAAACACCGTGCTTTTTACAGCTACCATTTAGAGAAAATCTGTACTATCAGACAATATATCCAGGCTCTTCACGTTGCTATATTCTCAAATGGAATTATATAAGAGCTGAGGGAAATGGAAAGTGAAATAAATATGGATTTTAATTCTCATTTGACAGATCAAAAACTGAGTTACAGAAATGAGACATACAGAAGATACACAAAATCTATAGGTGAAACAGAAACTGTACACAGAGTTTATGAGTGTAGGAAGGTATAGTGACCCCAAAGTCATTCTCCTTTCCTTGGACAGGTCTTTTTTCCCCCACTCATTCCTGTTGCAACTGTTTTACCAACCATTTCAACTTCCATTTTCTAATATTGTGAAGAAGACATTCAGTATCGTAGTTCTATTACTGAATGTGCATGGGTCTATGTACTTCAGCAAAAGAAAAAAAATTCAGAGCTACTGCATGGCTATTGCCACCTTTCTGAAATAATTACGTGGTTTTTATATTTTGCCTCAGGTCCTGTGTGTGCCTGACCTTCATTAACTCTGCTCAGAAAGCAAAGTAAAGTGCAAACTGAAATTACTGCACCATAGCTGCTAAAATTCGGCAAAGTTTGCAATTTTGTCCTTGGAGACCTGGTACTAGCCTGCAGTTAATCTTGCTACCCACTTACATATAGGTGAGCACTGAACAAACATAGAAACACCAAAGACCAGCATAAAAAGAAATAATTACCTGCTTGTTATGCTAACTTTGAAGAAGAAGTAGAGTTAAAGATAGCCTCTTTCTCCTTCCATCTTNGCAGTTTCTTTTACGTGTGCTGTATATGACTGAGGATCTTACGTTTAATATGTGAAATTTCTAGTCCACGTAAGCTCATTAATATCTTGCATTTATGCTTTTTTTCTGTAAAATAAATACTGTGAATGTTAAGATTCCCCAGAAGCATTACATATGAAATCTTTAAATGGTTAAAACTGAAGAACTTGTATGGAATCTGCAGGTCCCGATAACGACTTAAAAAATCTGTGCTCTGGTTTTGANACCCACTTACATATAGGTGAGCACTGAACAAACATAGAAACACCAAAGACCAGCATAAAAAGAAATAATTACCTGCTTGTTATGCTAACTTTGAAGAAGAAGTAGAGTTAAAGATAGCCTCTTTCTCCTTCCATCTTCTCTTCTCAACACCAATTAGTAATAAAACACGGTTCTTTCCAAGGAGTCCTGAGTCTTAAAACATGCTTTGGCAGGGTTATAGGTGATATGGTAATTATTTAAAGATGAATCAATTATGGACACTGGGGCTGTAGGCAACACATCACTTTGACTCATACTTCAGTATTTGCCCAATTTTCATTAAAAAAATTGGTCGTATAATGCTCGTGATATGAATAGATTCCAGAGTTTTTTAACAAGAAGTAAAACTGTGATAACTTGCTCTTTGAGCTCCAGAGGTCAAAAATGTA
>VYZW01021805.1:519-11429 GCA_013401315.1 Balaeniceps rex
CCTTACCAGGGGATGTTTTCCAGGGATGTGAGTTATTTGACTTTAGTTCCAGCATTTGTTCAGCTGCTCTTGCAACAAGAGAGTTGTATGAAATATTCTTCCTTTCGCCAGCATCTCAGGGACACTGCAGCATTATCTGACCGTTTCCGTTTTTGTTTTTTTTTTCAGGGGTTTTATGCTTTACAGTTTGGGAATATGCTTTAGGAATACCTGTCACATCATGTGCCCGAACATGGCTAGTCCTGCTGTGGGGAAGGCTGTTCTAGACTGGGGAAAGGAACTTATGACTTCTGTGATGTGGGCCTGTGACAAGCCATTGGGTAAAGCTGATGTGTTGAATTGAAACAATGCAATGGTTTATGGAATGCCCGGCCCAAAGCAGAGCACAGCACCAGCCCACACCCCACAGAGATAGCTGCTTGTAGTCAAGAGGCGTGAATCAGTGTGGGACAGGAATGAGATGCTAGTCTAAATTGGTTACAGTGACATCCTTTTGGCCCTGCATTAATTCATTACACTGTTCAAGGCACCTGTCACGCTTTCTTCCTCCTCTGATCATCTCATTAGCCTGTTCTCCCCAGAAAGGGACTATGTTCTGCAGACAGGTTTAGAAGACGTGACTTTCTCATGACACATATTAATAGCATCTCCAAGAAGCCTTTCTCAGGGTTTCATGGATATCTGCCTCACCATTTTGGAGTTTAAAATACATGAAGATTGTTTCCATTCTTAATCCATTTATCAGGACCTGAGAGCTGCAATTTGGTTGTCAGAAACTTAAATGGATTGAGAATCACTTTTAAAGCCAAAAATTATTACAGTCCCACACCTACCAGAGAGAAAAGAGTCAGGACACTTAAGGGAAATGGATTTGTTAGGATGGGAGACAGACATCTTTGCTGGTGATTCACACTGTAATGATGCCTGACTCTTTTGCTCTGAGTAAGAGCTAGAAAGAGATAATTTTTCTACCTGTTGGAGAGATTCAATGAGGACATGTCAGCACAGCTAGGACTCATTTTCTCTTTGCCTGGGTTCCCTAGATAGAATTTTCTTCGTTTCCCCTTTTTACGAACAAGCTTTCCCTGTAAATCAAGACAACACGTACTCAAGAGGTAAGCTCCTAAGGACAATACATGCTTATGTTACAGGATCATGTATTGGACAGGTCTGTAAAAGAATGGGACTTTCAGATTCCTTACAGGATGTCAAGTAGAATATTAGTTTATTTGCATGGGATGAAAACTGGCTGACCTGTGGCACTGTTTATGTTACTCAGTCATTGTAATCCTGTCATCTCTGGTGGGGAAGGAGGGCAACTCTCAGTCACCCTGTCATGCTGGAGATGCCACAAATCTCTCTTTTTCAGGACATAGTATGCAGTGAAAGCAGAGTTCAGAGTGAGTGATGCTGTTGGAAATAAGTAGAAGAGGACCTGCTATTCTCTAAATCAACAAATTAAGCTTTCCAAGCCTGCTTGCTGCAGTCAGCCTTCAAGCTCTTCTGTGTGATTGCCAGTGAAAACTAGCATATTCGTAAATTAGCTTTTTCCTAGGGGAAATCTTGTGGTAAGTAATCACATTTACTATTTGTCCCATTAAATCTAGTGTAATTTGACCAAGCACAGCACATCCTTCCAAGAACTGCTAACTACAACTTTTCCACCGTCATTCACTGAATATCAGATAGGTAAGAGGCAGTGGCCAAGAAAAAGTATTTAAGACTTGCATTGGAGTTCCACCCTGAGTGGGGATAGGACTGGGATGGCAACCTGCCTGATACTTCCCTGGGGATATTATATATAACTAGGTATTTATTATTTTGATTGATGCATTCATATTGCTTCCAGGTAAACACAAATGTTAAAATGTAAAAATAAATAGTTAATTAGAGGAAGTACTAGCCATAACAATAAGAATTTAATACTATCATACCAACAACTGTTCTGTGATGCAGCACTAATGTCTCCCATTCCCTCTGTTAGTATAGACTGTTCAAAGAATAAGAACCATCTCTTCCTTGCATTTATCAAGCTGCTCTGGGTGGGGAACTCTTTGAAAGAACAGAGTAAAGGTAATACCAAGGAAATTGCCCAATATTTGTTCACGAAGAAAACAAGCTGCAGAGGGCCAGGCCATGTTCAGACTCAGTTTCACTTTCCTTCCCAGCAGCTCTCCCATGTTTCAAATGACCAGGGCTAGATCAACATATGTACACTGAGCTCTTCAGTCTCTTCTGTTCAAGGCTCTTGCCCTGGAGCCTCTTCCAAAAGGGAGATGTGACAGTTTCAAGTGGAATGGTGCTCAGGATGCTCCAACTTTGCAGGTGATTTGGAGCTGAGGGAGGGGAGAAAGGAGTCTGTAATGACTAATGGTAGATAGGGAGAATGTCTTTCAGGGTGTATTTCAGAAGAGTGCAGACTTTCAGAAGTGGGCTGACTTGCCGTAACAGTAATCTAGGGCTGCAAGCTTGAAATAAATGAGATTTGCTTTAAAATATTGAAAAAAAATCCAACAAACCCAAAACATGTTAAACCCCACCTATCCCAGGTAGAGAATAAACGTTCTTATGGGCTTATTTTTGACTTTCTGGCAAGAAGACAAAAAGTCCACGACAATCTAATGAGATGCCCTGGCAGTTGCTAGACAGTGGACAATTTGACTGCTTCCGAAAAATAAAGTCTTTTTTTCTGAGTGGCTGAACAAAACAGTATTTTTATCATCTACAGTTGTTTTTAGTGATTTGACAGAACCATAATAAATTTGAGTTTTATTCTTCAAGTGTCTGAGTCAAGAAGGTGAAGGTAAACCAGAAAATAAAACAGTGAAAGAGACTGCTTGAAACATGACAGTGTCTGTTCCTATGCATTAAAGCAGTGAAAGCTTTGACAAATCTTTTACACACAGGAGGCAGAGTATAATGAAATGCCACAGAACTCCACTGGAGAGACAGAGGCTTTTCCAGAACAGCACACTCTTTGAAAGAGAATCTGTATTTGGGAAACAGAGTAGAGGGATAAATGGTTTCTACTCTTTCTTTCACTCTCTATAAAAGTTCCTCTGAACATGTGACTTTCAGTCCAGCAGCTAAATCACACATCAAGAAAAAAAAAAGAACCACTCCAAATTCACTGGAAAAGCTTTCACTTTTTTTTTCCTGACTGAAGGACAAACAAACAGTGTTTTATTCTGTTGAACATTAGCTGTAATCATTTGCACTTTTAAAAAAATGGAAGTGCAAAAGAAGCGAAGGGCAGATCTCCTGGTAGAGCTGATTTTTTTCAGGATGTTATGTGATTAGAAGCCTGTGTGAGAAGAAGGGAAACTTGTACACCTTCAGACAAAGGCAGACAAGTTGTGTCTTGTGCAGTGTAGGTCAACATGCTAGGGTTCCAGTTTAAAGGGATGTATCAGTATTACTGTGGCAGTTAAGATTTGGAACCTAAGTTTACCGCAACTGAATGGTTTCTTGGGTATTTTGGCAAGATGGCAGAATAACATGGCTTTGGGTCTGAAGATTACTTTTGTCTTATGGAGTAAAAGCAAAGGAGCCTGGGCCTGTTTGTACACAGATGCACTTGGTCATGACTTTGGCAGAGAGGAAAGAAAGGTAACATACCTTCGGGTATGTTACCAATAGGGTTGAAATTAAGTAGTTTTGCATCACTAATAATCACTGAAGCTAATAACAGCATTAGGTGTTATTCTCCCATGAGCTGAAGATCTCTTAGAATCACAGAGTCACAGAATTGCTGAGGCTGGCACGCACTTCTGGTGAATGTCAAGGCCAACCTCCCTGCTCAGAGCAGGATCAGCAGGATCAGGCTATTCTGGACCATTCGAGTTGGACTTTGAATATCTGCAAAGTTGGAGACTCCACAACCTCTCTGGGCAGCCTATTCCACAGTTTGATCACCCTTACAATAAATTTCTTTTCTTACATTTAAATGAAATTTCTTGTGTTTCAGTGTGTGCTTGTTACCTCTGGTTCTGTCACTGTGTACCACTGAGAAGAGTCTGGCTCCCTCTTCTTCATCCCCTCCATTCAGCTATTTAAACACATTGGTAACACCCCCCTGAGCCTTCTCTTCTCTGGGCTGAACAGTCCCAGGTCTCTCAGCCTCTCCTTGTATGAAAGATGCTTCAGTCCCTTAATCATCTTTGTAGCCCTTCACTGGACTTGCTTCAGAAAGTCCATGCCTCCCTTGTACTGGGGAGTGCAGAACTAAGCACAACACTCCAGCTGTGGCCTCACCAGTGCTGAGAGGAAGAGGGGAAGGATCGCCTCCCTTGCCCTGCTGGCAACTCTCTTCCTCATTGCAGTCCAGACTGCTGTTGGTCTGAGGGTACATTGCTGGCTCATGTTCAGCTTGCTGTCCACCAGGATCCCCAGGAACTTCTCTGCAGTTGTGCTGTCCAGCTGGTTGTCCCGCAGCGTGTATGAGGTTATTCCTCCCCAAGGCCAGGACTTTGCATTTTCCCTTGTTGACCTACATCAGATTGCTGCTGGCACAGTTTTCCAGCCTGACAAGGCCTCTCTGAGCCACCCTTCAAAATTTCCTATCACCTACAAACATGCAGAGTGTGTGCCTATCCCATCATCTAGGTCATTAATGAAGATTTTAAGATATATTTGTCCCAGTATTGACCCCTTGGGTACATCACTAGTGACTGAGCTCCAGCTGGACTTTGTGCTACTGATCAGAACCCTCTAGGGTCATCCATTCCACCAGTTTTCAGCCTGCCTCACTGATCAGTTTTGTATCCTATACTTTATCAGTTTGTCTATGAGGATGTTATGGGAGACAATGTTGAAAACCTTATGAAAGTCAAGATAAGCAGCATCCACTGCTCTCCTCTCTTCCAGCAAGCCAATCATGTCACTGTAGAAGGCTATGGGGTTGGTCAAGCATGATTGCCCCTTCATGCTGACCACTCCCTATCACCTTCTTGTCCTTCATGTACCTGGAAATGGCCTCCAGAATTAGTCGCTGCATCACCTTCCAAGGGCCTGAGGTGAGGCACTCAATAGAAACATTCTGTTAGGCCTCATTGGCTTATCTATGTCTAGTTTGTTTAAATGTTCCCTAGCCTGACTCTCCTCAACCAAGGGTAAGTCTTCCTTGCTCCAGACCTCTGGTCTCAGAGGCCTAGGATTCCTGAATGCTGGTCTTACCAGTAAAGGCTGAGGTAAGAATATATTGAGTATGTTGGCCTTCTCCATGTCATTTGCCACCAGGTGCCCTGCCCCATTCAGCAGCTGGCCCACATTTTCTCTAATCTTCCTTTTGCTACTGGTGTTCTTATAGAAGTCCTTCTTGTTGGCCTTCACGTCCCTCATCAGATTCAACTCCAGACAGGCTTTGGCTTTCCTAACCCCATCCATGCACACTCAGACAGTGTCACTATATTCCTTCTAAGTCACCTGTCCCTGCTTTCACCTTTCATATGCTTCCTTTTAATGTTTGAGTTTTGTCAAGAGCTCCTTGTTCATCCAGGTAGGACTCCTGCCAACTTAGAGTGGCTTCCTGCCCATTGGGAGGGACCTTTTATGAGCTTGGAGGAGGTGATCTTTGAATATCAACTAGCTGTCTTCTGCCCCTCTCATCTGCAGTACAGCATCCCATGGGATCCTTCCAAGTAGATCTCTGAAGATGTTGAACTCTGCCCTCTTGAAGTCCAGGGTTGTGGTCCTGCTTTTTTCCCTGCTGCCTCTTCTCAGAATCCTAAACTCAAGGTCACTGCAGCCAATCCTGCTCCCACCATTTACATCCCTGACCCATACTTTCTTGTTTATAATTGTCAGAGGCAGTACAGCACTCACCCTCATTCATTCCTCAGTCACCCACATTGCAAAGTTATCCTCAATGCCCTCCAGAAAACTCCTGGACTGACAAGTCTTGTTCATAGTCAGAGTATGTTACTATAGGTTATGTGGTATTTTCCCATTAATTCTTAGTGAGAAAGAAAATAAGATAATGGGTTGGATTCTGCTATTTGTATTTGGGTCACTATTAAAACATGAACAACTTTTATGGATAAAAAAGCAAAAATGTTTTATCCTAGCAAGGGACAAAGCCCACACTGAAAAGACCTGTTTGTTGAATTCGTATTATTTCCTGGTTTTCATAGATGTGAGACAAAAGGCATTGTCTAAGTTATTAACCAACTCTCACGTTACTGTCCTGGTTTCAGCTGGGTTAGAGTTACTTTTCTTCTTAGTAGCTGGCATAGTGCTGTGTTTTGGATTTAGTATGAGAAGAATGCTGATAACACACTGATGTTTTAGTTGTTGCTAAGTAGTGCTTAGGCTAGTCAAGGATTTTCTTTTTCAGCTTCCCATGCTCTGCCAGGTGCACAAGAAGCTGGGAGGGGGCACAGCCCAAGATAGTTGATCCAAATTGACCAAAGGGCTATTCCAGACCATATGATGTCATGCTTAGTATATAAACCGAGGGGAGTTGACCGGGGGGCAGTGATCGCTGCTCGGGGACTGGCTGGGTGTCGGTCGGCGGGTGGTGAGCAGTTGCATCACTTGTTTTCTTTTCCCTGGGTTTTGTTTGTCTCTCTCGTTCTCCTTTTCATTACAATTATTATTATTATTATTATCATTATTATTATTATTATATTTCAATTATTAAACTGTTCTTATCTCAACCCGTGAGTTTTCTTACTCTTGCCCTTCCGATTCTCTCCCCCATCCCACTGGGGTGGGGAGGGTGAGCGAGCGGCTGCATGGTGCTTAGTTGCCAACTGGGGCTAAACCACGACAGTTACCTAAAATGAATGTTCTGGTTTTAGTCACAATAGTTTTGCATTTTAAAGAACTTTTGGATGAAAATTAGAAAACGGAATCTCTGAATCTCTGAATCTCTGATCCCTTCTGTTTTCTAAGTGATTTTTCTACATGACAAGGTCACACCCACAGTGCTGTATCGAACCCCCAGTTATGGCTCTGATTTAATTCATCTACAGAGGAACTGGGCAATCTATCATGAATTATTCCAGAGCCGTGGAGCTAGACAAACAACTCAACAATGCCTTTATAGATGCTCAGTTCTCTGGCACGCCAAGTGTCAGGTAATATTCCATATAATAGTGCTGTTTATCGCTACTTGTGCAATCGTGGACCAAAAGATGGTCTCTGCTCCTGAGGCCTGCCAGTCAAAATGGGCAAGCATACAGCAGCATGGACTTGTCCACCTTTATTCATTTCAGGGAATAATTTACCTGATACCAGGACCATGTTGGTTTGCTGAATTTGTCTGTGGTTTCTGGAAGAGGCAGGGAATCATAATAGAATTATGCTGTTATTGTTTTCCACCCTGAATGAAATTGTGTGTGGAGCACTAGTTCTTATATACTTTTCCTGCTTATATTTACCCATCTGAGCCTGAATATGAAGTTTAGGCTGCAGGATCACCTGTACACTCTGGTACTCACTTTCTTCAACCAAGAAGGTGCACTGAGAGGACTTCCTACACTGATCCAAGGTGGATTCCAGGAGGAGAACTAGTAAGAGAGAGAGAGAATGTAGGTATAGTCTTCCTGCCGTTTCAGAATTGAAGAGTTGTGTGATTTGCTGGATCATCAATCTCTTTTGTCTGTCAAAAAAGAAAGAAAGAAAGAAAGAATCAGAAATAGTGTGACCAGCAGTACCAGAGAAGTCATCCTTCCCCTGTACTCAGCACTGGTGAGGCCACACCTTGAGTACTGTGTTCAGTTTTGGGCCCCTCAGCACAAGAAGGACATCGAGTTGCTGGAGCGTGTCCAGAGAAGGGCAACGAAGCTGGTGAAGGGTCTAGAGCACAAGTCTTATGAGGAGCAGCTGAGGGAACTGGGATTGTTTAGCCTGGAGAAGAGGAGGCTCAGGGGAGACCTTATCGCCCTCTACAAGTACCTGAAAGGAGGTTGTAGCAAGGTGGGTGTTGGTCTCTTTTCCCAAGCAGGAAGCGATAGGACGAGAGGCAATGGCCTCAAGTTGCGCCAGGGAAGGTTCAGATTGGATATTAGGAAAAACTTCTTCACGGAAAGGGTTGTCAAGTATTGGAACAGGCTGCCCAGGGAAGTGGTCGAGTCCCCATCCCTAGAGGTATTTAAAAGACGGGGAGACGGGGTGCTTAGGGACATGGTTTATTAGTGGACAGGTACGGTTGGACTCGATGATCTTAAAGGTCTTTTCCAACCAAAAGATTCTGTGATTCTGTGAAAGAAAGAAAGAAAGAAAGAAAGAAAGAAAGAAAGAAAGAAAGAAAGAAAGAAAGAAAGAAAGAGAGAAAGAGAGGGAAAATTAATATGGGAAAGATATTCTGATGTGGGTGGGCTGGATTGCTTGTGGTGGGCCAGACTGGCCTCCATAACTCATGGGGTGTGGGGCTAAGGAACACAGACATGGCATTAACAGCACTGTAGAACACAGTGCCATCCATTTTGTATGTGCTGCCTTGTTAGGCAGCAATGCACAGGAGTTACTGTAGGATGCCAGCAGCAGCTGCGAAGTCTTGAATTGCTTTTAGAATGGAAAAGTCTGGAAGACATTTGGCTGCAGCTCTGTTTAAGCACTTGTGTCCACCTGGTGCCAATAACCATACGTCACATTTTTTTGAAAGGAAAGCACACTTCCTAGTCCTATTTTCCTTGTCCCCTTCTCTGTCTCAGTAGGCTGCCATAGACAGTTTCTTGCGTACACACTTTGCAAGAGTTATGCTGTGATTCTTTGTGATTCTATTGCAGGAAGCAATAGGGAACATTTGGACTGCAAATCTGCACGAGGAGTAAAAGAGTAGTTCCACAAAACTGGTGGAAATGGGCAGCATGACTGAAAGAAGGACTGCTATAAAACAAGGCAGAGGGAGAAAGAACAAATAGACATCAGTCATAATCTAAGCAATGGTGCCAAGACGGATTGAGGGTTCAGGCTGAAAAAAAAAAGGATTAATATACCCAACAGCATAGATTTCCAAAGTATGGAAGAAATACACTTTTTTTGAGATTCCATAAAAGAATAATAATTCCAAAGATGAACATTAGATAAGCAGGCTATTTTTGATCTATTATTAGAAATCATATCAAAAGAAAATTTCTGATGCAAAAGAAAATTTCTAATGTATACCATCAGCATTACGCTGGCAGGCACATCTGATGTCAAATAAAACTAGCTACATGTGTCCAGCTCTCATACATAGAAAATCACATCTGTGGAAAGCAGTAGCTCTGCTGTGGAAAGTAGCTGCTGTTCTTAAAAATTATGTGTATTTTTAATGCTTTCAACACTTATATGTAAGATTGTATGTTTTGATATTATAGACAAACAGTCCTAATGGCTTTTAGCTTGCATGACAGAGTGTATTTGAAAATGGATTGAATACAAATAGAAAAAGAAAAGGCTACATTTGACCCAGAAATTTGTACAGAAGTTAGTACAGTGAATTAGAAATTAGTACTGTGAATTAGGAGACCCGATGTCTTGGTGCACTGAGGAACTGCTGAACAACCCTCCCTGTTATTCTTGATTGTCTTTAAATCTTACAGAAAGTGTAAGCATAAGAGAAATTTTAGCCCCTGCTCAGATTTTTGCAAGCAGGCCACATGCTCTGGCTAATTTAGGAACCGATGGCACATTTCAGTATGTAGGCTACCACCTGGAGTTTGCAAGTGCAGCAGGAGTCGTTGAACAGTAACACACCTTTTCAGCTGAGTCACATCTTCTTGGGATTAACAGAAGTGTTATGAAGGTTAGTGGTAAGAAGGGGCAAGAGTAATAGACAACCCTGTCAGGCATTTATGTCACTGACTGGTTGCTTAAAAATAGAATACTTTGCTTGGGGTGTACCAGTACCAGGAGTGACTGCATCTCATAACCCACCTAAAATGTTACACTCTGGTTCCCTCCCCACTCCAGTGTAACAGGCTAAAAGCTCACAAACTGAGAAACGTTTTAAATGCATTGCTCTCCCCTCTGATTGAAAAGCTGTTCGTAATTACAATCGCCATCTCTTAAGTTAACTGCAACAATATTCTCATGAGAGGTGTTCTTTCATCTGACATAAGCCAAAGGAAATGACTTTACGTAGACATTACTCTAATGACAAAAGAAATTGCAAAACCAAAGCACCACCATCACGTTCAAGGGAACAGGTCACAATCCACCCTTGCTGAAACAGTGCTGTTCACCCCAGAACTGTTTCATACCTTGATACAGCCAAAATCATCCTACTGTAGAATCTAGGGACAGTGTCAAAAAAGCAGCAATAATTTTTTTTTTTTTCTCCACAGGTATAACTACCAACCAAACCCAATTTCAAAACTGTATACAGGGGAAAAAGCTATCTATTAGTTTCAAAGTTGTTCCATCTCCTGCATCCCTTACCCAAACACCCTATGACATCAGCCTGCAGTGGACCTTTTGCTGAGGTTTTCCTGTTTTTTTGCCTCCTCTTCCTCCCTCCATTCTCCTCCATCTTCTGGAGACGTCAGAGTAATGAGATAATTTAACCTGATAATCCAGGTTAAAATCTCATGGGCTTTTGCATAGAATCACAGAATCATTTGGTTGGAAAAGGCCTTTAAGATCATCGAGTCCAACCGTACCTGTCCACTAATAAACCATGTCCCTAAGCACCCCGTCTACCCGTCTTTTAAATACCTCTAGGGATGGGGACTCGACCACTTCCCTGGGCAGCCTGTTCCAATACTTGACAACCCTCTCCGTGAAGAAGTTTTTCCTAATATCCAATCTGAACCTTCCCTGGCGCAACTTGAGGCCATTGCCTCTCGTCCTATCGCTTCCTGCTTGGGAAAAGAGACCAACACCCACCTTGCTACAACCTCCTTTCAGGTACTTGTAGAGGGCGATAAGGTCTCCCCTGAGCCTCCTCTTCTCCAGGCTAAACAACCCTAGTTCCCTCAGCT
>VYZW01021809.1:6765-24321 GCA_013401315.1 Balaeniceps rex
CCAGCTTTGCTGAAAGTATGTAGCTTCAACATGTGAAGCATTGATGACTTTAGTTATTGTCTATCACAGTTAGAGTGAATAAGAGCTCACAATTTGTGTTTTACAGCAACTGAAACAATTCAGTGTACAGTGTATTGCAATCATTGAAGTCAAAGGGAGTTTTCTGTCTACCTGAGCAGTAACAGCACCTTCAGCAAGGCGGAAGGATTGGCTGTGGGACTTGGAATATCCCAGAAGGAAAGGAAGATGAAACAGTAAGGTGGTCATGGGGAAGGAGCAATGGCATTCACTGAGCATTTGAAAAGTGCATGCACCATCTTTATAAGCAGAAGAGTCTGACTGTTGCTCCTAATCTGGTTAGAAGGACTTGGGAAAGTAGCTCTATGCAGCGATTTGGGAATGCTCCATCAAGGCAACTGAGCATACATGCTCAGCAGGGAGTTTAAAATCTGAATCGTCAATGAGCGATTCAGAAAAAACAGTAAGTCATCTTACTGGCAATAAGAGTAAGCCTGATTTCTGTCTTCTTTTTAATTGTATTTGTCTAAACTTTTTATCTTGTTGCCAGTAGCCAAATTCTCTGCAATATGCTAAATGCATATCAGGGTTTTTTTTATTTCAGCACCTCTCAGGATTTGAGTAAATGGTCCAAGGACTATCTCACTGATACTGTCCCCAGAAAAACAGTCTGTTTCTGCTGCTATACTTCCCTGATCTGATACAGAGGAGATTGTGAAGAAATTTTGAACAAACTGTATATTTTGTTTTTATTTAGCTTTTGTCTAATTTTATCCTTTCTTTGTCCTAGAAATTGCATTAGCCCACTTGTGTTACAACTCTCAAGAAGAAGGATCAAAAATTTCCCAACTTCCAGTGTAAGGAGAACACTGGGTGACAGTGGAAATACTAGATGTTCTGTTCACAATTTTGTTCCTGCACTTGCCCTGTCATTGCCAGCTAGAGCTTTAACTG
The DNA here is from genome assembly GCA_013401315.1 of Balaeniceps rex. Taxonomy (NCBI): domain Eukaryota; kingdom Metazoa; phylum Chordata; class Aves; order Pelecaniformes; family Balaenicipitidae; genus Balaeniceps; species Balaeniceps rex. The sequence goes on from VYZW01021809.1 coordinate 7,738, forward strand.
TTTCTCAGTACCTCAGTCAGTAACTTGTTGCTCCTCACATTTAATACAAGAGCACAGCCCGTTTTGTGACATTTGGCAAACTATGAAGGATAAAATGGAGCTTTTAACCATAGCTGATGACATGTATGTCTCATTCATAATTTCTGGAAGTGCTGGAATCCAGGCAATCATATTTTCTTTTACAGTATGGGGAGAATTGAATGCTCTGATGCCCACTTCCCTCCATTGTTTTCTCTATTCCCTTTTCCTACACATTGTAGTTTGTGTTTAGAAAGGTTTCCTGATCCTCACTAGGTGATTTTCATTTCCAGATCTGTGCTTAATGACTGCTAGGAGCCTAACAGCTATACTAGAAACTGAAAAGACCTGTAAAAGGCTTGGAAACCTGGAACACTGGTTCAGAACATGGCACAGTCTGTCTTTCAATGAGTTACAGTTTTCAGAGGCTTTAATCCAACTAGCTGAGAATTTCATTGTCATGGTTACACAAAGGAATTGAGAACTGGTCATCTGCAAAGCTACTTTAATGTATGTATGTTTTTAAACAAGTTAGCTCATCTCTGTAAATGCCAAAAATTCATAATTTTTGCAGTGCCTTGGGAAACTCAGCTGCTTTTCCATCTTATTGTTATTTCATATCTTTTCTTTTGCCACTAAAAAGGCTGAGAAATCATACTGCCTCCTTTAGAAAAAGCTTTGTTTAGGGGATAAAAATGCAAAACCAGCCTGCAGGAGCCTCTTCTTTTTCAGCATCCTTTGAGGCTGACTCATGGTTTAGCTTTTTGTTTTTCCTCAACGGGTGACCTCCACACACAGCAATCCCTCTAAGCAAGCTTATTCTACTTGCTCTGAATTATCTGACCAGCACAACTCTGATACAAAGCTTCATATAGAGCAAGAATTTTCTGTCCTGAAAACCTCTCATCAGTCAAGAAGCCAGAATGAATATATACATCTTCTTCTGTTCTGAAATTTCAAGGGAATAGGTTTGAGTAAGAATATGCTTTTAAATGCAGAGCCTCACTCCAGCTGCCTTACGTTACAGCTTGCTGTCCACAGCCTTTGTGTTCCATAACTTCATATAAGATGAATTGTAGGTTTAATCTCCACAGATTCCATTCTGGTGTAAATAAATGTTGCTAAAAGAGAATCTGTGTGCCTGTTTCTCAGAAATATTTGTATTTGTTGTAAGTTTTTAGACTAGAGATGATGTATTGACTAAAGGGGGTGACTGTTTTATGTTGTTGACTAAAGAGAGAAAATTATTTGATAAAATCAAATAGATGCTGTGTCTAACTGCTTATATTTATAATGGAACTTTTTCTTTTTACATTTAAGCAGTAGAAATCATTCTAAAGCAAAAATATCTGCATTTTGTTCATATTATTGCTGTGAATATACATGTTGTTGGGATGTACAGTCCTGGTTAACTGAAAACACTTGGAGATGTATTTGGCCAAAGATTTGCTGCAGTTACGAGTGGTAGGATTTGTGGATGGCAATGTGAGATTGTCACTGTTTTGAAACATGTTTTCTGCAGAGATGGCAGAACTTTGGAGAATAAATATTAAATGGGGATACCCCTTGCTAGCTTAAAATACCCAATTAAGCCTGTGAAAGGTCTGCATAATTGACACAGAGATTGTTCTTGGCTAAGAAATTCTGCAGTAAAAAAATTGAGTAAACACACCTGTTTATTTCAAAGACATTGCTAGAGAAGAAGGAATTTCAGAATCTTTTCTTCTCCTTCACATGTATTGGCTTTGGATAGTTGTGATCTATGGTAAAATAGGATCAAGTTTTCAGGTTTTACTAAAAGAGAGAGAGAGAAATGTGGATCCTAAATGTGAATATTATGCCCCACTTTTCCAGCTGGGTGAAGAGAAATCAGAACTTTTTTTTTTCTCCTATCTCTGCCTCCATTTCTGTGAATCACATACTGTATCCAATTTAACAGTGAGTAGTCTCTGCTTCCTATTGTTTGTGCATTTTTTATCTGCTTCTTAGTTTACAGTTAATGGTTTATATTTTATATAGATGTTAATGTCTTCCTCTCTCCTACCATTCTATTTTAGGGAAAGACAATAAAAGAACATATTATATTTTATGTCACATTGTTCACTAAGCTTTAAGAAAAGGAGAAGTATTTTAATGTTAAATTGACCCTTCCTGAAACAAACCACTCCATTTTTCTTAAAATGAGTGTCATGATTTTTATGTAGACAAACTTTCAAGCTCTGAATGTCTGGATTGATGTTTATGTCTTCCCTTTGAGTGCAAGTAATTATTTTTAAGATATTCTTCATATTAATAGTATTTACCAGGGCATATGCTCATCTATTCTGAATGTTAATTGATGGGAAAGTTCAATTTTCCTGTCATCGCATGGGGTTTGTCAAGGACAGACAATAAGAACTCAGAGCTGGGAGACCGCAAAACATGTGTCTTAGCTGAGGAAACATTGTCTTCCATCACAGCAGGCTTTCTAGTGTATTAGAAAAAACTTAATATTAGGAAACTCCTTTCAATATTTTTAGTAATTCGAAACAGTGACACTCTTGCTACAAATGTGTATGGTACAATGTTGCACATGTACTGTCATTCAAGCCCCCTAACCCCTTTTTTTTTTAATCCTGAGGGTTCAAGTCTGTGCTCCTACAAGACTTGGGAAATATTTCTGAAAGTTCATGGAACATTTCATAGATGGATAATGCTCTTGCGAATGAAGCTTTGATGTGCTGGGTACTACTGTTATAGAAAAGGACTGAAAAGTCCCAAGAACTGGCTGCTCTCTGCACTTCCCTGCCATTAGGAGGAAAACCTCTGAGTCAGGAGGGAGCTTCTGCTGTCTTCAGCCCCTTAAAAAAAAGAATATTTTGAACAAGAAAGAAATACAGGAATTTGCTTGTTTCTCTGAGGGGAATGGTGAAGTGAACAGAAAGGGTCCAGAACATGGGGAAAATCAGCTCTCATATTCTCATGCAAAAAATAAGTTGAAATTAAGCTGTTGTTACTTCTTTCTTGTTTTGCCTTTCTTACAGTTGCAGATCTGAAAAGTGAGAATGGAGAACTCTCTTGGACCTACAGATCTCCCCAGGCAGAAGAAGCAGGAAGGCCTGTGGAATGGTAGTGTCAGGCAGAGCTGCCCCAGGGCTAGCGGAGGTGCATGGGGTAACCCCATCCTCTCCCAGCACAACCACTGTTATAGGAAGAAGAGGGAGCATGCTGGGGGACCCAAAGGCAGATGTGGAGCTGGGGAAGAAACTAGTGCTGGGGAGCAGAAGACAACCTCTTGTTTCCCATCTTAAGCTGTATGAGATAGTAATTGCACTGGAGGTAGGAAGCGAGAAGCCAAAATCTCAGTGAAACAAGTAAAGCTTACATTCACTCACAAGTTTAACCTGTAAGTTGAAAGGTTTCTGATGAATATCTTTGGATTAGGCAATAATGAAATACTATCCCAGTCTACAAAATACTTGCTCTGGGCTACTTACTATCTGGTTTAAAAGCAGGAAAAAAAAAAAAAGCTCAATTCTCCATCAGCATGTGATTTCTTTTTCCTTTTTTTGGGAGGGTGGGGAAGCTGCATGGTTTCTGAGGCACTCTGGGAGACAAAATGTCAACACTGTGTGGAAGATTTATGTCCATTTAAAAACAATGTCTGTTTAATCAATTATGTGTGCACATATAATATCACTCCAAATCTGGGTATGTTGCTTTTCCATGCAAAATTCAGGTTCTTGCACACTGCTTCTAATTTCAATGTATTATGTGTTGCAGTTCTGTATTCTGAAAGTCCATAGTTGCTGTTATCTGATATTTATACAATGGAGACTCTGGGCAGCCAGATATGTGGGATTGGCAGCAATTTGTGGGTAAATTTTCTTAAAGGAATTTGAGTTGCTGTGTAGTCTTGAAGGGCTGATTCTTCCTTTTTCCCTCCTGTGAGTGGTTATATACATGCACCACCCTGTCCATGGCCCAGGGCTCCATTTTAGCCCCCTGGGGCTCCTCCCACCCTACCCATGGCCCAGGACCCCATCCCAGCCCCCCGGGGCCGTCAGCCCCTGCCCCAGTGATGCCACAGCAGGGCTGGTCTCCAGCTCCCCACAGACCTGCCCTGCCCAGACATAGGCCCTGCCAAGCCGTGCCCACCCATAGGCCCACGTTCTGGCCCAGCCTCAGCCCGTCCGCATCCCCAGGGAGGTGCCTGATGCCTGGGGCTGGGGATGCCCCTGGCTTCCCTGCTCATGGCTGGGGTGAGACAGGCCCTGGCTGCCAGGCCCTGCACAGCTGGGTCTCCTGGGGATCCCTCAGCACTCCCAGTGCCTGACCCCGAGGGACAGCCTTCGTGGTGCCTTGACAATGGGAATGTTTATTAACAACATATTCATAAAAAAAAAATGTTCAAGGAGGCTTTTTCCCAACTTAAACATTTCCCAGAAGGGAACCTTTTCTTCCAATTCAAAGCTCACATTCACAAGACTTTTGTCCTCTCTGGCAATTTGCATTGAATTCAATAGCACAAAGTGAGTTGTGAGTCAGCCTCCACACTCTGAATCATCAAAATACTTCTGTATTATTAGCAGACATTAAAACTGACATCTTGTTCGAGTGGGAAGAGTAATGAAAGTTTAAAGCATCCTCGTAACTCAGTGGCATGTGTAGGAAGCACCATGGCGTTGTGTAACGGGAAGAGTAGCCTGGAATTGATCCTGCCAGGTTTTCCTGGGGAAAATCACCAGAGACTTGAGCTGTTAAGTCAATGTTGCATTTTAATGAAATTCCTGGCACATCTAATGCTAAAAGTCCCCTGAAGGGAAAATATTGTAAATCTGGCTGGTAGTGCTAGAAGTGAGGCTTGTAGGTTAGGAAGGAGGTTGTTGCTTCTGGCATTTGTTGGGAGCTGGGGAGAGGCACTGCTTCCATCCTGCGGGGTTAGCCCCAGGGAAGAGTGGCCCGGAGCTGCCACCCGGTCGCTCACTGTGAGGGGGTGTTTGCTGTGACTGCTGGCGCTGGCACTGAGCCCTGGATGGGAGCAGGGACACAAGGGTGCCTGATGGAACCACTGTGTGGAAACTTGTGTCAATAGATAGTATAACATATGAAATGAACCCTGAGTAGGCAAGGGGAATATACAGGCCAGGTGGCTTGTGAGACTTGTGTGTTTCAATACAGGGCAATATGTGATGAACTTCATGTCTGTGTGCATAAGTGAGAAAGGAAGCAGTTGACAAAATGTTTATACTGAAAAATAAATTTTTACATCAAAGACAGGGAAAACATCAGTCAGGGAAAACGCTCTTTTTATTTTTCTTATGAATTTCAGAAGTTGGGTTTCAGAGATGATTTCAGGGTACCTGAACTTGGGAAATGTAGGCAAATACACTAGTGCAATGTCTATTGCATGTATTTAATAATAACAACGTGGTTATCGCTTGAGACTGATGCATACTATAACATTAAGTACATAACGTAATGTGTGTGTGTGTGCGGGCTGGATTTTTGGCTTCATAAAGTCTTGGCTCCTCACTTGGGCATTCCAGGCAACTGAGCTGGATCTGCCAGTCTCTTTTGGTGTATCTCCCTGTCTTCATTTCTGATGCTTCTGTGAAATTCTCCTGCTTTGAAGAAATAAAATGTTTAGTTAAAATTATTTTTTTCAGAGGATGAGGTGCTGTTAATTAGGAGTGGGCTTTCTCTGTAGTCATACTTATCCATCACTGCCTACTGCACAGCTTGGGCTGAAGCAACAGGATGATCATTTGTCTGATATAGATAACTTGATGAGGTGCACCAGTGGTCTTATGATAAGCAGCATGTTTGACATTTCTACTTTTCATAATGTATGAAGCTGATTCAACTAAGAAGAATTTGTTTTGGTCTAATAGATAAATACATACTTAAGAAATTCAGAAGAAAATTGTGAATGCATGTAGTAGGCCATAATAGTAGCTTAGAATCTTTTCTGCATGTGCAGCAAGGTAATTTCTTACTATATGCATTGCATAATCTGTTTAAAGAGCTCTTATTTTAAGCAGACATCTTGATTGGTTATATAAGACCACACTTGCTAGATATTTTATTCTGTCTCTAAAATGCAATGTCTTTTTGAAGCTGGTGTCATTGTTATATTTAGGCTCCCCATTGTGAAATGATTATCTGAGTTCTAGAAAGTCTTTTCTGTGGCATAGTTGAACTTGAGATTATTGGGAATTCCTAGTATGCACTAGTATGTACTAGTATTACATGCAATTACATAATTTAAGACTATGCAGTAAAATGCAACTTTAGAAAAGTTTGGAAGCGAGTTTTCCATTAGAGCTGAATGACTATTGCAAGAGAACTTCCACAAATATTTCAATCTTTCAGTAGTTTCACCATATCAGTTTTTGTAATCACTGCAAATATTTCCTTTGAATCCTCAAAAAACATGAGGAAGATCAGTTTGTTTGTAGGCGCTTAAAAACCAGTCAAGTTATCTCAATCGAATTCTGAATTAATCATTCTGCTGTAAGTACCATTCTCTTAAAACTGTGTGCAGTCTGTGGCTGAGGCTGTTGCAACCAAAGAGTTCAAACCCTTTTTTTAATTAAAAGTGTTTTTCCTCAAGAAACTATGTGCACTCTGTCTTTTAGAAAAAGAAAGGAGAAATGAAATGACATTCCTGAAAGCCTTCAGTCTCCTCATTTTTGGGATGATCCTAACTTTCAAAACAACTGTCAGTTCTATAAAACTTCATAGGACTGACTTATCTGACAAGCCAGCAGAGGAATGATTACTTTAGATAGTATATAAAAGAGACCCCTTGTCTTCAAAATCCTCAGTATGAGGTTGGGAAAGGCACAATGGTGGATATTTACATCAGCGAATTTCTCAGTATTTAAGGTAGCTGCCTGTTCTCTGCACTTTCCTTCTATAGTCAGTGCAGGAAGCGAGCAAGAGGGAGTCAGCTCCAGGGGCAGTTTAGATCAAGGAATCACTTTTTTTTCCCCTTGGAAAAAGCCATCTTTCTCTTCCTGTTGGCTGTAAGTGAGAGTAAGTGGTTAAGGTAGGTGCCTAAAATTGGAGAGTGTTAATAATCTCCATGGTATATATGTGTATCTTTGTGCATTGCACAGGTTGTAGCCTATGTAGTATTACCACTTCTCTGTTGGCTTCTCTCTCTGCTATTTAACTTTCCTGCAGGATTCCACTGCAAGGAAACAAAAGCGTTTCTGTCCCTCCCAGATTGGGACCCAGATACAATCCTACTTCTGTTAACTCATTATGGAACTGGGCCAGCTCAGCTACATTTCTCTCCTTCCAGAGTATGCAATCAAATAGTTTTACTAAAAGTAGGGGGTTAGTTAGCCAGAAGAACAAAAGATCACTTTAGAGAAACAATTTTATAATCTTAAGTGTATATTTTCTTCCCCTAATGTCATATATCACCAAAAGCTTATTTGCATGGGATTCTTCTTCTGGGACAAAGGAAAGGAGCAGACCCAGTCTGCAGTCCTCTGGCAAGCCCAGAATTCCTTGAGGCTTGGTGTGGGCTTTGTCTCCCAAAGAACATGCCCTAAGCCTGTTTTTCTTAGTTTTTGATTGTTTTAATTATATGTGTTTTTTTTTTTAATCATCCACACTCCAAAATAAGAGTTGATTCTCAAATTGCACCTTCTTTTCTAGAGTTTTAAAGATAAAACACAGAGAGGTTTTCTTGCAAATAACATCTACATACATGTTGGCCATCCTGTAGCATATTGAAAAGTCCCTCTTTAGACAAGTAGAGAAACTCAAGTGAGAACCAACTATTCAAGAGTGGGAAAGGCTGTGATGGAGCACAGCTGATCACATCAGTATGGAAGCTTATGAGATCTCAAAAAACATTCTAGGCAAAACATTTTATGTAGCAGTGGAGTTCAGACACTCTGAGACTGCTCTGTACTGTGAATCAAAGGGAACTTAATTTGTAAATGGGGATGATTAGGAAAGTCCCTTTGAAAGCTCTGTTCTGGTCAAACTTAAAACAGTTATGTAGACATATACTTTAAAGTTCCAGCTGCTGAGCCTAAATCTGCAGCCTTTTGAACACTCCTGGCTTAATGAAGTCAACAAAAGCCGCTGACATTTTTCACACACAATAGGTGCTGGAGCCTTTGTGGCTTTGACTCATTAGTGAACTATTGTACCCTTTTGACACTTGCAAGAAGAACATTTGAGATGACAGCATCTTAATTGCAATCCAAAGTCTCTACATTGTGCTGCGGGAGGCAATCACTTAAAGAACTGTAACATAAACCAATATATAAACCTGGAAGCAGGACACAGGACACAGGACACAGGTTGATGATCAAGGTTGCTGTTTTTAAGGTCTTCTACAGAGAAGGAGAAATGAAATTCTAAATCTTGTTAAGCTGATGAGTGATCTACCTCTCTCTCCACATATTGAAACAATTTTGCAATACTTATGCTGAAGGCACAGTTTAACAAAATTTAAAGATGCCTTCTGAAGATCCTACAGGGCAGAACCTGTAAACATTTAAATGTGATTTCTAATTTTGCCAAGACAAAACTGTGATGTATGTGAAAGAAGAACTGAAGGCCACACACTTCTTTGCAGGAGAAAGATGGGGAAAATGGACCTTATAGACCATCTTTATTGGAAAATAAGAGTGTTTGCAGGAATTTTAAGAGACCTGGCAGTGATGTTGTTCCATGATGCTGACTACATTAAATGATATATTTTTTAATGTATTCTGGCTGCATTTGTTTAACAGACTACAGGTCAAATTCTCCAATTTATCTACTTTAAGTTACCATACTTATATTGGAAAGAAATCACTATTCTGAAGCCTACAGAACAGAATCTTAGTTTGTGGCCATAGTGCTAAATTATGAAGTACTCATGCAACTTCAACATCTCTACTGGACTCTTCCTCAATGTGGTTTGCTTATGCAAACAGAAGTTATGGATTCGAACCCCCTGTTCAAGATATTTGTATGCAAGCGAAAGGGGGAAAGAAAGAGGGACTAATTAAAGATGCTTCAAAATATTAGGTATTAAAACCCATAATCTTTTTAGTATTTTTTTATAAAATGGTAAACCACTTTTGAATTTTGTCTCTTAAAGGCAACCAAAGAATTTGGCTTCCATTGCCAAAGTCACCCAGGACACTTTGTAGTGTGTTTAGGGACATGACAATTAAACATAAACCCGTAGCCTCAAAGATTCAATAATTTTTTCTCCCTTGCATGAAAAAGGGACTGAAGTACTTTTATGCTCTAAATTAGGAGCAATTCCAATATAATCACGGTTTCAGTAAAGATCTCTTTCAAGAGTTATTTTGGTATATCCCAGGTGAGATTTTCAGTGAGACTCCCAAATAAGACCTAAGGCTCTTAAAATAAACAAGAAATGCAGATTTTATTAGAATAGAAAATGAATATTTAACTTTGTAATAGAGAAAACTCAAATTGGCAAAGTAAGTTAGTTCACAAGCCCTGTTTATTCTCATTGTCTCCTGCCCATTGTAAGTGTGCTTGATTGGTTTCAATCAGCTCAGTAGCCTTCTTGGTGGCAGCAAACTTTGCACAAGCTTTCTCTGAAATGGAAGGGTTTTTTTGTTTGTTTTTTTTTTTTTTTTTTTTTTGTGTTGGATTTTTTTGTTTTTTTTTTGTTTGGAGTTTTTGGTTTTTTTTTTTTTTGTTTGTTTGGTTTTGGTTTTTTGTTGTTCAATACTCTTACTACCAATTTCCTTTCTTGCTTCTAGAAGTGATTGGATTCAGACATGTTAATGCTATGGTGTTAAGGATGCATTTGCTTCCTATACTCAAGGAACTTTCTGTAACCTCCTGTTTTCAGAGGTACATGGCATGGAGTAAAGCAGCTCTTCTGTAGTGCTTTGAATTCAGAATTCTACTGCAGTCCTTTCACTAGTTTAGCATCATGTTCAGGAAAACTTGCCTGTGTTGTCAGCTGTTTAAGTAGGTACACAAGAACTTGTTTTTAATATGCAAATATTTTCTTGCTTTCTAAATGGTCTTTTTCCCCCTCTTTTTGTCCCTAATGTAAACATGTATTTTCTAAAATACAGGATGAAGAAAACCAAAGAAAGTTCTCAGAATTGCATTTCATGGTCCTTGGATATTTTGTTGCTAGTGTTGTTGTCTATTTTAAAACTGAAATTTGTTTTTACTTACAAGTCTCCTGAAATTGCTTCAGTTTCCTTCATATTTCAGTTAATAAATCAAGCATCCCTACTCTCTCCACCTGTCTCTTATGATACTCTCTCTGTATAGCATCTCATAATATTCAATAACAGTGCAAGCAATTTTGCTGTCTTCTACTGTTTGCTATATGTATTCAGTTTTCGAATCAATACTGAGGTTTGCTATGTACAGTTGTGGTCAAATCTATGACAAATTATCTTTTCATCAGTGTTATTAAGTGTAGCACTCAGGCTATTTATCTATTAATATACTGTCATCCTGGAGGAATTTGTATGAAACTGGATTACACTTGCATAAAGAATTCCTGTAGTTTCTTCAGATTCTAGCAAATTACATTTAGGATTAATCTTCTTTCCTCTCCACTTCTTCCCCCTCCCTCCAGCAACTTTTTTCCTTTCCCCTCCTTCTCTGTTGATATACTCATTATTTTCTGAATGAATGCCAACACCGTAGCAGATTTTTCAAAGACTCTCATCGTAGCAGACATTTTGAGCTGGGGCTTTGACAGATTGCACATTTTGAAAGTGGGATACTGTAGCAAGCTTTTTAGTAAATTTGGCAGACTACATACTGTCTTGAAATCCACTGATGAAAAGTGAAAAATCTATTAGTTGTAGGTTGGCAGGATACATGTGACCTGCTGACAGGCTGTGCACATATTTTATTTGATTCCAGGAGCAAGGAATCCAATTCTCAGGGGTTTATGAAGAATTGCAGTAAATGCCACTTACAGAATGAAAAAAAGACGGTCTTGGAAGAATTAGATTGTAGGAGAGGACTAAAAAAAGAGTTATAAAAGTCTTTGTCTTACGTATAGGTGTTTTACTGAAATTATGATTGATAGAGAATAGAGAGGAACCATGATAGTAGTGTATGTTATACTGCTAAAGAGCTGCTTTGATTATCCCTTCTTCTTGGAGAAAGAATTTGCAAGTAGAGGAAACCCTTTCATTTTCCAGTGCTCAAAATACAGGCTTACACTTGTGATTTTGACTCTCCATTTTTGATGCTGGGGTTGGGACACTCAGTATCCTGTGATTGTTCTGGAGGAAACAGCTCAGCTTCCAAAAGCAGAGGGGACTTTATAACAGCTTACTTACAGGCAGAATGCTGCTCTGAGGAATTTCTCTTGTGGCTTTAAAATCTGTTACCTTGCTTGGCAGTTCCTCAAAAGGTGTGTCTGTTACACACTGTCTTGTATGAGAGGGTATCAAAGCTAATATTCAGTGTGTATGGACACAAGAAGCACCCTGCGTGTGTCTGTGGCTAACCTGCAGTATCATGAGTTTAGTTTGAATACTCAGGTCATGATGCTGCCCAAAGGGGTGATAGGACCCTCCTCTCCATCCTTGACTACATATTTTCACCTTCATCTTTGTATTGGCATTGGCTTTTTGCACCCTATGGTTAGTTGAATCAAACTGCTGATCTAACTGAAAACTAATTATAGCACAAAAGAAAAAAAGTTAGTTCACAGCTGGATCAGGAGGCTTGATGGGCATGTGGGTACTAGCACTGATGCAAGGAGAGGAGGAAATATACCGTTAGGGCAGGTAAAGGGCAGAACTAAATTTTTGGTAGTGACTTCACTTTGCAATTTTCTTTAATTCAGTGATGTGTACTCATCAGAGAAATAAATGTCTTACGTAATTCTCTCCAAAACTGTGGTTAGACTTAGGATTCAAACAATCACATGTAAAACTGGAGGCATCTACATTGCACCTCATTGCAGTGTAAGTGAATCTTAACAGTTGCTTTTTTACTCCCCTCATAAAATTCCTACATTAGATAATAATAGTGGAATATTAAAACTGATCTTACCAAAACAGATTTTCTGTCTTTTATGGAAGTATACTTCATCACATGTTCATGCTCACTTCCATTTCTCAAGGGAAGTGGTTGACTACTTGTGTGTTTGGGAATTTCACAGTTTTTGCATTGCAAAAAGAATACGCTGTTCTGATTTTTTAATATTCTATATTCCCCTTTGTTGTGGTTTAGCTCCAGTCGGCAACTGAGCACCACACAGCCGCTCGCTCACCCTCCCCCTCCCCGGTGGGATGGGGGAGAGAATCGGAAGGGCAAAAGAAAACTCGTGGGTTGAGATAAAAACAGTTTAATAATTGAAATAAAATAATAATAATAATGATAGTAATAAAATTGCAATGAAAAGGAGAATGAGAGAGAGAGAAACAAAACCCAGGGAAAAAAACAAGTGATGCAACCGCTCACCACCTGCCAACCGACGCCCAGCCAGTCCCCGAGCAGCGATCACTACCCCCCGGCCAACTCCCCTCGGTTTATATACTGAGCATGACGTCATATGGTATGGAATAGCCCTTTGGTCAATTTGGATCAACTATCTTGGGCTGTGCCCCCTCCCAGCTTCTTGTGCACCTGGCAGAGCATGGGAAGCTGAAAAAGAAAGTCCTTGACCAGTGTAAGCACTACTTAGCAACAACTAAAACATCAGTGTGTTATCAGCATTCTTCTCATACTAAATTCAAAACACAGCACTATGCCAGCTACTAGGAAGAAAATTAACTCTATGCCAGCCAAAACCAGGACACCCTTGAAAACATGTAGCCTTAGCACTGACCATGTTGTGATGTACTAGTAAAGAAACACATATAAAACATGACTTATTACTTTCTGATTAACATTTGCACAGGCAGGCCAAAGCAGATGTGTTTTTCATGTCTATTCCTTTCTTTGTCATTTTTTGGGACATTAAACTGGGGAGAGGAAAGATAAAGAATGAAAAAGATGAAACAAAGTCTCTTTAAGAAGACAAATGAATATAAGTTTTAAAAATCAAAACTACTGAGTTTGGAGTCTATAACTTCTGTTTTTAATATTTGAAACTGGTTCCTACTTCTAATACTACTTTGTGTCTCAAAATATGAAATAATGAAAGTGTTTCTCAGATGAGAAACAGGAGGTGGGGACTATGATCCATAGTGAATCCTCTCACTCAAAGCCTTGGGTTCTTCTGTTCTAGACTTGACTAAGAGACCTTAGACTGTTTTAGGGAGACCTATTCTGTTTTAGAAAGACCAACACTGGCACTGGAGAGAGAGCGTAACTTAAAATGTCACAGAAGACTGCAGATAGAAGGGTCCTAAGGGGCTGGAGGCATTTATAGTTTCTGTGGGTGGGTTAGGATGTACAGGAGAGAAATTACAGGCTTATAAAGATGCTTATAAGGACATTCATACTGATTTTTGCCTATCAGACATGGCCAACTGCTGATATGCAGTGTGCATCTGTCCTATGAGGCACTTCTACATAGCAGCCAGAAATCCAAGAGAAGGATTGCACAATTTGTAGCCTGCTGAACAATCCTGTTGACCATGAGGAAAGGATCTGAGGATGCAAGGAAAAATAGGTGATATGGAAAGGTGGTCAGGTTGTCCATTTGGTCACTGACATGTGAAGTCCCCTTGCCAGTGCACATGTCCTCCCAGCTCACCCCAACCCTGCATCAGAAACTGGTGGACAAGCATGGGTTAGGCAGCCTGGTGCTGATGTCTGAAAACACTGGAGAAGGAAAATTAAAAATAGGTGATAAAGAAATATAGGGGATGTGGGCAAGGGGATGGATGTTGGGAAATAAAGGTGAGGAGATAGTGCTGGGAGGGTAGTTAGAGACACTGAGGTAAAGTGAAAGGGCTATATATGGAAGAGTGTAGAAGGAGGTATTTGGGTTTTGGCACCCTTGACCTTGAAATACAGCAGTCTCTGAGTTGTAGATAACTGTGCCGAGGTTAGAGAGATACTAAAGCTGTCAGATTCATAAGGTTGGTATGGTAATATGGTAATATGGCAATATGGTAATACATAATCAACTATAAAAATCAAGATGGCATTTGCTTGTATTATTTGTGTTATAAAGGAGGTATTTATAAAGAGTTAAGATGCTATTTTATGTGTTTGCTATAAATAGCATAGTATTTTTCTCCGAACTGTCAGTTTTTGCTACTGTGAGGGGCAGTGTATCAGGTAAAATACATTTTTTGTTTTGCTCCACTATGTCGGCTCCCAGTTTAAGTACTAATTTACAATAATGTACCGCCCATCAATCACAACTGCCATGTCTTCATACTTTCCTTTGTTGTCATCTTCAATCTTGAACTGGTGTGTTCCAAATATGTGTCAGTCTTTAATCGGTGTAGCCAGAATGGCATCCAACCTTTTGCAAGTTTTAGTGCACTTTTTCTGAACTGACATCTGATCTGTCAAATTCACACCTCTTGAAAATGTGAAGATGTAGGCAACAGGGTTAGTATAAGAATTATGTAATTGTGAGACAAAATGTATAAATGCTTTTCAGTAAATACTTTTTTAACACCATATATAAGAATACTGTCATTTTGTCATTTGTATTAAATGTGTGTATTTAAAAAAAAATACTTAATAGTTCCCACAATTCAAATTATTCTGTCAATATAAATACATGAAATCATCAGCCTTAGAACTGAGGCACTATCTTCTGGGAAAATATAATTCAATTTTTTGCAGCTCCTTGCTTGTAAGGAACAAGATAATTGTGAACAGCAAGGGTTGACTTCTAAAAGGAGAAAAAAGAAAATCCTCCATAGATTTCATAACAGTGGTCCTTTTTGCTTTTTTTTTTTTTTTTTACTTTTGTTTTCACTTTGAATGCGCACTTTAATGTGTTTTACTGAGCTATGAAACTACTTTCTTCAGGTCACTGGGGAGGAATTTACATTCTTGCAGATGCCTGTGATCTAGTTAGTTAGTTATAGAAAGAAGAAATGGAAATGCCTTGCTAGTTGCATGCATTTGTATTAAAAATCAAATGTACAATATCTTTGGACTAACCACTTTTGCACTTGTCTGACAGATACAGAAACACTTGTGCAGAAAGCACTAAACAGAAGCACTTGTGCAGGCAAGACAGACTGCACTAAAACGTATTAGGGACTGAGATGAGAGCGGGCACACAGGGAGTACTTGAACCCACAAGTGACTAAGGGCTAAAGTTGCCATGTGGACTGTTCACTGGCTGTCATGTCACTGTTCAGAAATATGAAGTCCCCATCCAAGATCTGTTCTATCTCAGAGGCAGGAAGAGAAGTGTGTAAACTAAGCATAAGACCTTGGAAGGACTTGATTTATTAAGCAAATGAATTACAGACTGAGCATGCCGAGTTCAGTTCACAGTAAAGAAACACTGACCATCTCTTTTGAGTAACATAATGGCTAGAGCACTTACTCAACAGTGGAAAACCTAGGACTGAATTCATAACTTTTGTTAAAGAGAAAGGAATCCTGAACTCCCAGTTCACAAAAGAATGCCATGGCCATCAGTGTACAAGCAAGCCTAACCTGACAGAGTGAACAATTTCACCTGTGACAATATTAGTTCCTCTGGGCAGAAAGGAGCACTGGAATCACGGGCTAGAGACATCACAGAAGAACAAGTAAAAACCTAGGTATGGACACTCATGTGGATGTTACTGGAGGAGAAGGGATGGTCCTGGGGTTGCCTATATATTTTGTGTTAAGGATGTATTAAAAGGAGTGCATCAGCAGCACTGGAAAGCAGGATCACACACCAGAACAGAAAATCCACAAAGGAATGATTTGATTTTCTTATCAGTATAAAAATGCCACTTGAAACGTTTACTTAATCATTTACATAACTCTTGTCCTAATCAGAAGCCCTCTGAATTTGATGAGCTTTTCCATTGATTTTGATAGTGTAGGCTTAGGCTGTAAATTTAGAATTGCTTGTGCCTCTGTCAAAGAAGTGTTGTATTACATTTCAAACAATGTTTACCACTGATTATATGAGTTGTCATTTTGATTACAAAAGGAGGCTCTGCAGGGACTTGTTAATAGTAGCTCTAATAAAGAGTCAGACCATAAAAGACCAGAAGGACTCCATATAAATTATAATTGTGCTTTAATTTACAATTGTTGTCTTACAAAATGTTCTCTAAGAAATCTTTTCAAAATAAGCCATCCGTACAGCATTCTTAAAGGAAAAGGGACTCTGTGGCAGAATGAAGCATTGCATTTTACCTGCAGACAATACCAGAAATCTAAATTATTTTCTTTTTAAAATACATCACAAAATAAAATATTTGAAATATCAAATAAGATATTTAGAATTCAAGAATTTGGAGGGACTGTGAGTCTAATTCTCTTTCTCAGGAAAACATGGTCTCTTCCTTTATTGCATCTGGGAGCAATACCATATTAACCCCAGGCAGCATCAGCCATAAAGTTAAAGTGACAGGACTATGTTCCTCAAGGGAGGATGTGAGGATGCTTCTTACATTTGCATCAAAGATCAAAGCACAATTTGGGACGGGTGCTGACTGAATGTTCAAAATTCAA
>VYZW01021809.1:32231-58579 GCA_013401315.1 Balaeniceps rex
CTTTTTTGCATTAGCAGCACATATTTTGAAGTCTGTTGTTCATTTGCCCCATTGTGCTCCCTCCTCCTTGTGCTCCAGTGGCAAAGTCACTTTCCCTCGGTAGTGGCCTGTCCAGTGAAAAAATAACCTGATATGTAATAAACAGGCTTCACAGGTGGGACTGCATCTCTCCTGTTGCCTTAGCTCTGTTCTTTTGGGAGAGCAGGAGTTTTCCATATGTATCTTGGNTGGAAAAAGAAAAAAATCTGTTAACAGGGATCCCTTTCCAGAAATGCTTATATTATATGATGAGCTCATTATCTTTTTTGCATTANNNGATTTATGATTTAGCTACTCCTTATTGTCCCTTTCTTAGGGACAATAGTGCCCCATAGTCAACCTCCATGTCTTTGCAGTGAACCACAGAAAGCTGAAGAGCCCTGTAACTACATATGAAGTGGGGGGAAGACTATTACACTCCAGAATTACAGCTCTCCCCTTGTGGGTGGTGAAAGGCAGGGAAGCCTTTATCTTGCATTCTCACTGGTGATTCAACTGACCTTCTGAGTTGTCTGTGTTTTCCCTTGTGTTGTTTTCACTATTCTGTGCATGCTGGATCTCTGTGGAGACAGCATTTGTCATTTTACTGAGGTTATAGGGACTTTTAATGATGCAGAAATCCAACCATTTCCATTGCAACTCTCAGCTTGCCTCTTTGACTATTCTCACAAAGCCTTGTGTGATCATTTCCTGACTTAGGCTCACTTAGGAAGACATCTTAAAAGCTATGCTAATATAGGTTTCCTGATTTTATTACAGGTTGCTTCTGTGACATATGAGCTTTAATTTCAAACCAAAAGCAACAAACCAGACACCAGAGCTTCTAAATGCACCTCTTCCATTAGTGGGTAAGGGCTGGAAATGCCACATAACCAAAGGTCAATGGCTTCTGTGAATCATGGCAGAGCTGAGAAGAGACTGAGTTTGAGCCACAAACGGTGCTGTGAGGTGCCGTTTCAGTTTGATTCTTATCTGCTGGTTTTGGGTGCCACTGTTGCTCTTGGCACAGTTAAGATCAGCACTTTTAATTAAGTGAATGTCCTCCAGTTTCACTGACTTTTGAGTTTGGGGGAGAGATTAATTTCTGGAGGATCTTTTAGAAAGGGAGTGATTGGTGTAGCAACAAGGAGAGAAAGTTCTTTATTGGAAAAAAAGGAAAAAAGAAACAAGGACGCCTTTAAGGCTGACGCAGTGAAAAAGATCATGTGGAAAAATGGTAAGTATAGTGCTGACTACAGTGAGGATCCAAATTATTAAGGCTGATAAACTGGCTTAAACTACACCCTGTGCTCTGTGAAAGTGTATTGAAAGCATGCATTTGTTTCTATTATCTTAAGTCCTAATGAGAGCTCCATAGAAGTAATTGGATTTGCTATTGTTAGGATAGCAGCAGCACTATCACCCTGCATAACTATTGTGTTTAGCTAATGTTATGTTGTGATTACCAGCTTGTGAGGGTGGTCTTTCTTCACCCACAGCATTCTTCACAGCAGGCAACTTCAACCAAGCCTCTCATTTCAGCTTTCATTCCAGTTGGATTCCTGCCCCTCTTTAACCTTGTCAAAGCCAAACCAGAGTGCCTGACATACTGCACGGGTGGTTGCCTTCCGGAGAAGAGTATCACAGATGCATTCCAGACTTGGACAAAGCTTTCCTGTTTGAGGAGAGGTCTGAAAATGAAAAGTACAGCTTACAGAATTTTAAAGAAACTTTTAGGAACTATGGTTTAAAAATATTTGCTTTATTTCCTTGCTTGTGGTGGACTTGTTCCTTTTAACGCTCTCTGGAAGTGCCAGAATGGCCACTGGTCACATGCCTCATGTGTAGCATTCTGATGTGGTGAGCTACGCAATAGTGGTGAAACAGATATTGGGGTTCTCTAAAACCCCAGGAATCATATTTGATTGGAGCAGATGAAACAGTAATGAAACAGCTGAGAGAAACTGGGTAGGGAAGAAGGAATTTACAAAGAATATACTCTCCAAATCTTCCTTTGGTACAATGAATTGAAGGCCAATGTTAACACCATAAGCAGCTCCATATTGTGGAAACTATCTGCGAGTCTATTTGTGTGCAAGCATGAAATTGATAAGCAGACAAATATCTGCTAAAAAGGAACTATTTGTAGGAGCTACAAAATACCTTCATAAAACTCCTCCCTGTGATTAACCACCTCATCATTCTTCCTTGCTAAGTATGTATGGGTGGTTGTACCAGGTTTGTTAACTTTAGAGATATTTAAATATCAGACCCCTCTGAAATGCTGGAATTAGGGTGTTCTGCTGATCATAGTTCTGTGTAAAGCTGTCAGGAGGCTTGATATTGACTTGAGAAAAATTGGAACTTCAACCCTAGTTTTCAACTACAACAAGAAGGCTGTTATTGATATATTAAGATAAGCTCCAGATAAGAAGGACCTTTAAGTATTTGATGTTGATTTGTAACTGAAACTCCCAAACACTGCAGAAGTTCATTTAGCTTTTGCCTTGATCTTTCTGAATATCTAGTATAGTTATTGGTTTGAATGGCATACACACCTGAAATAACTGTTTAGAGACCTCATTCTTCAGAGACTACATAATATCCAATAGTACAATAACATCTGGAAATAGAAGACAGCTGTAAAGGTTTTAGACAAACACATTTTGCTTTACTGTTTGACTTAATGAAGAGAGACATATGGAACGTCATGTTCCTAAAGGAATGTATTGGACTGCAAATAGAAGAGCAAAATGGAGAAATCCAAGTTGTTAATTTCCATACTACATTATGAGATTAGAAATATGCTGATCTGAATGGGAACTGTAAAAATCCATAATGCCTTTTGTCAGAGATCATAAATCATGGGCTTTTCAAGGCTATTAAAACAAATTCCATTCACATTGGTAGAGCTGTTTTTAAAATACTTGTGTTAACTAATGGCTTGTGCTATGTTTTGAAAAATATGGTCTCCCTTCTATTCAAATTATTTCAATAACTTAATTTCATACTCAAATGTATAAAGAAACCCTCATTTTTTTAATGTAGTGGTTCTAAATTTATTGATACATAAAGTATAATGCTTTTAAAATCAGGATGAAATGCTGAAGATAAAACCTGTGTATGCAATGATATTGTGAAAGTATCCACAAGGCAGTAAAACAGAGACGTAAACCCAAGTATTTATGTTTTTTTTTCCTCTGGAATTAATAATGTGCATTGTTTTGATTTTGTTTATGTCTAGATTTAAAAACATTTTCACATAAATTATCCTGGAAAGCTATATAAATAGTTCTGACTCTAATAGTCTTACTTGTTCAGAATCTTATGTTGAGTAATAATAGGTTTCCACTGAAACCTATTAGTTAAGTATTATTCAGTATTAATCAGAGTATCAAAGTTTTCTCCAGTGATTGTATAGAACATCATGTGTGACTGAAGACTGTTCACATGAGAAAAAGGCTTGCAATGTTTAATTTCTTCTTCAGGAAATTGCAAAAATCTCTGGGTATCCTGAAAGCCTCCTGAAAGGTTCTACAATATTCTTAATTTTTTTCCTCAAAAATGAAAAATTAAAAAAGTTTTTATGTGGGTTGTTAGAAAGGAGACAAATTTTCTTAAAATGATAGTTTGTTTCTTTGGGAGTTCATGTGTGTAGTAATAAAGACTTCATTGTAAAAATGAAGCTTTGCTAACAAAACAAGAATAAACCTCTTATTTTTAGGGGTAAAAGAAAAGGAAGGAAAGAATGATTCAGTTGAATATCTATATATATGAAGATGGCATTTACAGACCTCGTTTTTTTCTCAGAAATGTCAAAGCTTTTTACAAATGCTCGTATAACAAGCTTGCAACTAAACATCTAAAAATAAGTGTGTATTAGTACCTCTACTTGTCATGGTTTAACCCCAGTTGGCAACTAAGCACCACACAGCCACTCACTCACCCTCCCCCGCCCCAAGAGGATGGGGGAGAGAATTGGGGAAAAAAAAAGTAAAACCTATGGGTTGAGATAAAGGCAGTTTAATAGGACAGCAGAGGAAGAGAAAATAATAATAATAATGATAATAATAATAATAATGATGATGATAAAAGAATATACAAAACAAGTGATGCACAATGCAATTGCACACCACTCACCGACCGATACCCAGCCAGTCCCCGAGCAGTGATCGCTGTCCCCCGGCCAACTCCTCCCAGTTTATATACTGAGCATGACGTCATATGGTATGGAATAGCCCTTTGGTCAGTTTGGGTCAGCTGTCTTGGCTGTGCCCCCTCCCAGCTTCTTGCACATCTCCAGCCTTCTCAGTCGGTAGAGCATGAGAAGCTGAAAAGTCCTTGACTAGTGTAAGCACTACTTAGCAACAACTAAACCATCTGTGTGTTATCAGCATTATTCTCCTACTAAATCCCAAACACAGCACTACGCCAGCTACTAGGAAGAAAATTAACTCTATCCCAGCTGAAACCAGGACACTACTTTACAGGAAAATGAGAGAATAATGGAGCAGACAATGGAACACACATCCTGGTGTTACACACAGTTACAGAGTAATGAAAACTATTAATTCCTTGTTTTAGGCATGGAACCACAGCTTCTCCGGTGTGATTGAAATCTGAGGTTAAAAGTGGCAAATGACAGACAAAATGAAGAAAAAGTAAATGTTATTTTTATTTCAAGAGAACGAAGTCCCACTTTTCAGGGAAAATTTGTGTTGAAAAGTTGTATTTTGTGATTGGAGTAAGCTTTCTTAGAGGGTTCTTGGGGCAGTGAATTTGTGACACTGTGTTCAAAACAGTACTTGCGTTCCTGAAGGTTGCTCTAAATAAAATAGTCCATAAGATTATTTGGGAATAAAATAGTCTGGTTTTGGGAATAAAATATCTGTTTTCCTAAACAAAAAGAGTCAAAGTGCAACAGAACTATCTGCTGGCTAGAAAGAAATGCTTCAGCTGGCAGGGTTTATAAAGTTAGTGAGCTACCTCCACAGTTTTATGTCCCCTCTTAGCCCACAACTAAGTTTATAAACACTCTTAGCTGAGGGATGGGATCTCAGACTCAGAAAAAGGAGTCAGGGAACACTGTGTTGATGGCATAGGCAGGAACCAGGGCAGCTATGGGAGTCCCTGCTCTGCCTACCTTTATTGTGTGATCCAGACCAAAGCTTACTTGTACTTCCAGGAAAAAGAGGAGGGAGGACAAATGACAGAGCCCTTTTTTTTCCTTCCCCACTTATACATCTATTTGTGGGGCATTTCATAAGGAAGGTTAAGCCCAGGAGAAGTTTCTTTGTTAATGGAAATGGTTGGTGTGTCCACATGGCAATGCAGATCCACAGACTTCAACCACCTGATGGCTAGGAACCTGGTGCCTGCAATCCTTAGACTGAGCCACTGCAAGAAATTTTGTTGTCACTCTCAGTTATGTTACTTAATTTCTATCTTGGCTGATAGATAGCACCTACATTACACTTGTGGTTGTTTACATTTTCCCCACCCTCCTTAGCCATCAAGTCAAGCTTGCATTCTCTTTTAGCAACTCTTTTTCAGCAACTAGATCTTAAAAGCCTGCCCTGGTACCTAAATACATATTGCATAGATCCCTGTGTGCCTCAGGAGAAAATGTCACCCTGCTTTCTTTCATGTCAAATGAGAAAATTACTTGAGTGTCATGAAGCAGCTGGAGCTCAAAAGAAAATGTTTTCAGCTAGGCCAGAGCCTATCCTGTTGCCCTGGGTCAGATTAATACCTCAAATAGCTCCTGGCAGAACAATCAACAAGAACTGCAAAGTCTGAGAGTCAACACCTGAACTGCCTCAATCCAAATTATCTCCCCTCCTTCATCCCAGGTAAGTGCTACTGGTAGGTGCTACAGCCTGGTTGGTCTTTTTTAGTTGTCCCCTTCAGACTGGTGAGCTGCCTCTGTTTCCAGTTTGATCTAGTGAATATTTAGGCACTTTCAGGCTTTAGGGTGAGATTTTTTTTTTTAACCTGTTTGGCAGTCAGTGCATGCACATTCTTTGGCTTCTTCAGAGAGACTTCTGAAAGAGTTAAAGATCTGAGGAAATGGAGGTTTAGAGATTTTGTAACACTAAGATTTTGTAACACTAAGATTTTGTAACAGTGCAGCATGAATGCTGTGTAATTGATTATATCACTGTCTATATGTTGCCTAACCTGTCCTGTCTTCCTTAGTTTTTTTTAATACCTCAATGTATTTAGTCCACAGTCTCGATAACTGAAAATATCCTTAAATTCAGGATTTAGAAATTACATTTAAATAAGAATAGAAATTGTTTAGGAGGAGAGAGTTTTCTTTGATATTCTGTGATTGCAGTTTATGACTTCTCTACCTCTAAAGCTGATTTTAATATTTTTCATTAAATCTAGTATATTCTTTCTTCCCAAGAGCCCTGCCTCTTCATTATAACCATTTCCATCAATGACAAGATCAGAGAGCATTTTTAATGTTAAATAGGATAGAAGGGTAAAAATTAGTACTTAAAGGGTGAAACCATTAGTATTTCTGAGTGCTTCTATGTATTCATCACTGCTTGATACAGATCAGTATTAATAATGGGAGCAGCCAGACATAATCCATCTGCTGGATATTCCCTTTCTCTTTATGCACTGACTGCCTTGTCTTCTTTCTCAGACACTGCCTGCTCTGGTCTCCAGACAGGAAATCCAGACATGGCCATTCATCAATGCTGCTATAATCTGTCTGATTTTATTAGCTTTTGAATTTTATCACCAAAATGAAAAAGAAGGGGGGAAAGGAGAATGCAGCAGTATGATTCTCCAATACCTATGCATTCTCCTCAGTACAGCAGATCGGGACCAGACAAAAATTAAGAAGTGAAAAGGCACCTGGCAAATTCACTCCCCCCTCATCTTTTATTTTTAAGAGCTTGATCTATTTCGTTTTATTTCTTCTTCAACAAATACATGTGGTGTGCTGCAGTCAGGGTTTCTGATTGATTGATCTTTTTCTTTCATTTAAGATTTCATGGGCGCATATTGAATATTGCATGTTATTGTGAGACCCATCTAGGGTTGCATATTGTTTCGGAGAGCAGACCCAAACAGCAGTTTGAAATTGAGTTGTTTGGAGATGCTGTGTGGAGTGAGGCCAGTTGTCCCAGTTGGATAAATCCCAGTTGGAATAACTGGTTGAGACAAGGAATGTTAGGCTACGTAGACACCAGCCCTCTGACAAATGGAGAGAAAACAGGAGCGGACTAAAGCCTTTGATCTTTTCTGCCAAAGTGGCACAAACTATTTCAACTCAGGGGACCACAACAGGAAATCACTGAAGGGGATTGCATATTTTGGTTGCATTTACCCCCTGTACTCAGTTTCTGGAGAGGCAGAGAAGGTAAAATTTACGTTGTGAGGAAGGGTGCACCTTGGAACTGTGTGGAAATGATTAGGTTTTCTCAAGGAGAACAAGTTCTTTACAGACTCCTATGGATATTTTGCTAGGACAGTCTAGCCTGATGTTGAGCATGGATTCATAGAAGTGTGGTATGTGCATGAAATGAAGGAATTCCTTACTCGTCACCCTTTGCAGACTGTACAGAAGTGAAGGAATAGTTACCTGAGTTTCTCTCCTTATAGCTTGTCCTGGGCAGGAGAATACATTTAAGCACTTTATGCTCCTGCATTATTTTCCTACTGGATTTTTAACATTTGTGAGCCATCCACTGGGCTGTCTCTCTCAGCGTAGGCTTCCAAAGAAAATGGCCCAGAGGTGCTGTGACACTTCTTCATTGACGTGCTGAGTTGCTGGTAGGTTGAAGATGTGCATGGTAAAACTTCCGTCTTGCACTCTGTTCATTGGCCTAGTCTTTCCACACGTTGTGTGAAAAACATTGCTTAATATATACTATTGTGTATCTTTGAAATACTGTCAGCAATTTTATACTAGGTTTTAAATCACCCCTTTCATCCAAGAATGATAACCAAGTATGTGGATATACAAATAAATGGAATGTTGAAATCCAGTTTATAAAGTATTCCTCAGTACCAAAAATATTAGTACAAGTTTAATCAATTTTCTGGAATTTATCCTTCACTTAATATTTGGCTGAGGCGACTGACCATATTTGCCTCAGGTAGCCTAGATAACAGTTTCTTCTTTGCTTTCTGATGAGAGAGAGTCACATACATGGGCCAGTAATGTATTGATTGTTTTTATTACTCAGCTGAATCTTTAGGAGTTTCTGCATGTTAATTTTCTAAGCAATTTGCAATCATTTTAATAAGATCTATATGTATTACTACAAGAAGGCAACTTAAACTGCTCCCTCAGGAAGTCGCTTGAGTTACACCTAAGTACAATTAACTATAATTAAGGCTATTAACACTTCATTGTCTCAGACTTTTTCATGCATGCCATAGATTTTGGGGCAGAGACTTTGCTGTATTTTTGAGTGCTTGCACAAATGGTTATAGGTTCAGACGCTCTCATACAAATGATAATTTGGAACTTGGCAGAGTAGAATGTATGTATCAGCTAGCAGAGATATCAAGCTTTCATTTTACTATAGAAAAATTATATACAGTTCTAGCTGAAGATGGATTTAAATATTAGTCCATTTTCAGATGTATGCAACTTTTTAAGAGTGGTTACCCTTCTGGAAGAATCTGGAGCTTTTTCATAGCTCCACATTTAAAGTATTTTCAGTAAAGTTACGTGCTGTTGGTGTGAGAGAGAAAAGGTGCTTTTAGTAGTTTTAGTGTAGCTGCACATTCAAACAAATATCATTGTCTTTATTTCTTTGCATACAGAGGCATGTAGAAGCATCTAGATAAATACAGCTGAATAATTAGGCACTTAAAAGCATGTAAATTATAAAGACCATTGAATGTTTTGATATTATGCAACCTGTATCTATAATGTAATCAACAAAGCAATATTTGCCCTATTTTTTTCTCAGAAAACAAAGCATGAAGCTGTACATATTAAATGTAAATTCTTGGTCAACTTCTGTTAGTATTTAAAGGTAGTTTGACTGCTTTAATAGATATCACTTAGCTGAATGAATACTGCTTTGAAACTGTGGAGTAAACTGGAAAGCGAGGGACATTCCTCTGGAAAATGTTCACTCTGTGGAGCTGTCCGTCTGTTTCGTCTGTCAAGATGCTCACGCAAAGTCTTGATCTTCAGAAGCAACATAAGAGTAATAAATTAACTTTCAAGAACATATTTATTCAGTTCTCCCTCTGCAGGGTATTTGAGCGCCAGCCCAGTACACATCTGCTCTCTTACGTGGAGATTAGAAATGTGAACATTATGGAACAGAATCTGGAAAAGGCATTGAATTGATGTCTTTGAAAAGAGGCAGAATAATTTTGCAACTTCCTTGATTCCATGATGAAATTATAGCATTCAAAAGTGGAATGATGTTAATGGTATTTTTCCAGAATGGTATATAGCGGTCTGTAGTAACAGCATTGTTATGTCATTTGCCATTTTTTATAAATTCACTTTGCATTATAGTGTTAAGTGTTACTGTGGCTTTACTGATTTTTGCACTTCAGTATGGTATGTGGAACAGCAGTAAGTATTCTATCAGTAGAGATCAAAGCAGCTTTTGCAGTACTTGATGTGTCTGGCATCTTGGTATGTCTGTAATTCTGTAGAAAAATGTACACTGAAGCATCTGTACAGAGTCTAAAGTTTTGTATTGGCATAGCATAAATCTACAAGCAGTGGGATCATACATTTATATAAGCCTTGCATAAAATGGAGCCTGTGAGAGAGAATTCTTTCTGTATTTCCAATTCCTCATTTTTGGAAACCCAAGAGCTGCTCCACCGCAATTCACCAGAACTGGAAATACAGAAAGTATAGTTATTTGGAATATAAATCCCGATCAAGAGAATGAGGATTGATTTCAAAAATCATACAGTTCAAAACTCAGTCTTTTTAGGTTCATAACATGTGGGGTAGAATCTTTTTATACAATGGCTTTGTGCTCAAAATATGCATGCAGAAAGTGGGAAACTGATATTTGATCTTTTTGCCCTGAAGTGTTCAAAACCTACTCTCCTGTCTTTCAGGAGTTGATTCTAAACATCATGCTGCAATCTGTTCTTGGAGCTTGCAGCCTTCACATCTCTTCTTGGAGTTAGAAAAGTGTTTGAAAAAAAAGAAGGTAAGATTCATGGGAGAGGAAGAATAAAAGAGGAAGAAAGTGAGCGCTTGTGCAAAAGAGCACCTGGCTTTTAATTTGGTTGTCAGCAAAGTCCTCTACGGTTGAAGAGCAGCAGGTCACAGGTCTTGCTCCAAGGACTGCTGCTTATAACTGAAGTAACATCACTGCTCCAGCAGCTTTATTTTGAAAGAAAACTTCTTTCTAAGAATCTGAATCCATCCAGGATGTGAGAAGGGTACTCTGAAAGTGCCTACCTGTTATTCTGAATTCAGTAACTGAATAAAAGAGTAATTGTGTTACTGAAAAAACATTTAAAACTATAAAAATATGTTACAGGATTACTAAAGACTATTTGCAGTAAAAAAGTACCTAAATTTTGATTTTAAGCTATATGTAAAGACAGGTGAAAGATCAAGGTATTACCGTGCACACCTTAGAAAACACTTTTTAAAAAATATAATTCTCATTTTCATTGTCTTTGTTTTAAACTAATTTAAAAAGCGATTGGCATCCCTTTATGGAAAAAGGTATTTGAAGCAATAGGGAGCTCTAATCAAAGCGGATGGACATTGTCATAGATGAGGGAGTGTGTAAGTGATTAATAATTTGAATTATATAGATAGAGGGTTTCTCAAGGTGTTGTTTCAATTTAAGAGCCTGCCTGGTTGTAGTGGTTTGACCTTGGCTGGCTGCCAGATGCCCACCCAGCTGCTCTCTCATTCCCCCTCTTCAAAAGGACAGAGGGAGACAGTAAGATGAAAAAGCTTGTGGTTGATATGAAGACAAGGAGATCACTTACCAATTCCTCTCACAACAAAAGAGATGACTTGGGGAAAATTAATTTAATTTATTGCCATTTAAAATAGATTTGGATGGTGACAAAGACAGAAATTAAAACACCTTCCCTCCCCTCTCTGATTTTTTCCTAGGCTCAGCTTCACTCCTTTGTTTCTGACTCCTTGACCTCCTCCCCCCTTGAGTGGCACAGGGTGGGTGAGGAATGGGAGTTATGGTCAATCCATAACAGCTCCTCTCTGCTGCTCCTTCCCTCTCATACTTTCCCCTGCTCTAGTGTGGGTCCTCTCCACAGGCTGCATCCCTTCAGCAAATATCCACCTTCTCTGGTGTGGGGTCCTCCATGGGCTGCAGTGTGGATACCTGCTCAGCCATGGTCTCTCCATGGGCAGCAGCGAAATACCTGCTCCACTGTGGTCCCCTCAGCAGCTGCAGGGGAATCTCTGCTCCAGTGCCTGGAGCACCTCCTCTCCTCCTCCTTCTCTGACGTTGGTGTCACAGGGCTCTTTCTCACACTTTTTTTCCTCACTCCTCACTGCCATGCAGCATTTTGCCCTTTCTTAACTTTGTTTTCCCAGAGGCATTGCCACATTGGCCGAGGGGCTCAGCTGTGCCCTGCGGTGGGTGCGTTGGAGCCAGCTGGAACCGGCTGTGTCCGGCGCAGGGCAGCCCTGGCCTCTCCTCACAGAGGCTGCCCTGCAGCTCCCCTGTTACAGGCACCTGCACCCAATGCACTGGTAATCAAGAAGGAATAGCACAAATATGTCACAGAAAGAAGAAAAAAGTCAGGACACAGCTATATAAGAACAGGTATTTATAGAATTGTAGCTTCACAGTATCACTGGGGTTGTCAGGCAGAATTTTTTTTTGTTTTTACAGGAAACTCCTTGATGACATAAAGTTGGTGGAGTGAGGTCTTCTACCAGCAATGTAACCTGCAGCAATTCAACAAAAGGTCTGACTTTAGAAATGGGTGGGCATGAAAATAAATCCAGTGATATGCCCATCTTGTAATTTCTATAGTATACACTTTGTGTTTTGTGGTAGATACTCACGCACCCACCAGTTTCTCTCCTCGAGACATGAAGTCATGCACCAGGGCACCATCTAGAGCACCCCACTTCCAGTGTGGAGGTAAGGTCCTCTACAGAGTGCTTAGCTCTCTGCCCATGCATGGTGTGCACCTAGGATCAACAACTGGAGTAAATTTCTTTTCTGGTTAATATGTAGTGTGGACATAAGGGCCTAGAACCAGTGGATAGCAGCAAATCAACCTCCAAGCTTACCCTCTTTGCACCACCCCAAAAGGTATTGGACACACCCTGGGTCCAGCATTTCTTAGTGAAATCCTGTTGCTAAATGAAGAGTGCACATGGAGTTCTCTTTCTACTGAGGCAGTAGGAATAAAGCAATTCTTTTTAGTCAGAAATCCCAATCCCAACATGCAGCTCTGAATCATCATACTTTATCCTTTTCCAAGCTCATTCTAGGAAATTATTCTCTAGCATTTCTTGGGTTTTCTGGTTGCTTTTTGCTTCCTACATGCATAATCAGTGTCCTTATCTCCTTTTTAGGTCTTTCTTCAGGAAATTTTTCAGCTTGAATGGCTTATTTTCGCTTAAGGCTACATAACAGGGAGATGGCTTCCTTTGTTTCAAGCTACCTTGCTTAACAAAGGAATATAATTGCTTTGACCTACATACATGCCAGTCAGAGATTAGACAGATAAGAAATTCTGACTGAAAAGAAGAAATCAGCAGAGAGTAACTCAGGGTGATTTAAAATAAGAAGGATAGAAATGAAATACATACAAACGGGCTGCTTCACTTCCTTGAAACAAGATTATTTACTTGTGTCAAACTGCAAGAAAACATGATTCTTAGCTTGAGGACAGAGGAAAAACATATAGCAAAGAATTTTGTCTATATTCCAGCTGCAGACTCCTCTAGTTATCTCTTAGGTACTGTCTTCTTACCCATCAAAGTGATATCTACAGGGCCATTACAGCAGACTTGAATAATCCCATCTACTCCCAAAATGCAACAAAATATGTTAAGGAAAATGTAAATGTATTGTAGCTGTATTGTTTCAGGAACTAAGTTTAAATAGGCATCTGCTTCATCCCCTGTTGTATCATACACAGTTTTGCTTCACTAATTTCATATCTTATGTTAATTATAAGCAGGAATTCATCAATAAAATTATCTCCCTAGCAGAGCTAGTCCAATGTTTTATAGAGTTTCCTTATCATGGAATCATAGAATCATAGAATGGTTTGGGTAAAAAGGGACCTTTGAAGATCACCCTCCTGGGCAGGGACATCTTTCACTAGATCAGGTTGCTCAAAGTCCCACCCAACCTGACCTTGAACACTTCTAGTGATGGGGTATCCACAGCTTCTCTGGGCAACCTGTTCCAGTGTCTCACCACCCTCATTGTGAAAAATTTCTGCCTTATGTCCAGTCTAAACTTACCCTCTTTCAGTTTAAAACTGTTGCCTCTTGTCCTGTCCTTACAGGCCCTGGTAAAACGTGTCTCTGTCTTTCTTGTAAGCCTCCTTTAAGTATTGAAAGGCCACAACAGGTCTTGGCGGAGCCTTCTCTTCTTCAGGCTGAACAACCCCAACTCTCTCAGCCTTTCTTCATAGGAGAGATGTTCCAGCCCTCTGACCATTTTCGTGTCCCTACTCTGGAGCTGCTCTAACAGGTCCATGCTTTTCTTGTACTGGGGACCACAGAGATAGAAGCAGTACTCCAGGTGGGGTCTCACAAGAGCAGAATAGAGAGGAGAATCACCTCCCTTGACCTACTGGCCCTGCTTCTTTTTATGCAGCCCAGGATATGATTGGCTTTCTGGGCTGCAAGTGCACATTGCTGGCTCATGTCCAATTGTTCATTTATCAGTATCCCCAAGCCCTTCTCTGCAGGGATACTCTCAATCCATTCATCNAACAACTGGAGTAAATTTCTTTTCTGGTTAATATGTAGTGTGGACATAAGGGCCTAGAACCAGTGGATAGCAGCAAATCAACCTCCAAGCTTACCCTCTTTGCACCACCCCAAAAGGTATTGGACACACCCTGGGTCCAGCATTTCTTAGTGAAATCCTGTTGCTAAATGAAGAGTGCACATGGAGTTCTCTTTCTACTGAGGCAGTAGGAATAAAGCAATTCTTTTTAGTCAGAAATCCCAATCCCAACATGCAGCTCTGAATCATCATACTTTATCCTTTTCCAAGCTCATTCTAGGAAATTATTCTCTAGCATTTCTTGGGTTTTCTGGTTGCTTTTTGCTTCCTACATGCATAATCAGTGTCCTTATCTCCTTTTTAGGTCTTTCTTCAGGAAATTTTTCAGCTTGAATGGCTTATTTTCGCTTAAGGCTACATAACAGGGAGATGGCTTCCTTTGTTTCAAGCTACCTTGCTTAACAAAGGAATATAATTGCTTTGACCTACATACATGCCAGTCAGAGATTAGACAGATAAGAAATTCTGACTGAAAAGAAGAAATCAGCAGAGAGTAACTCAGGGTGATTTAAAATAAGAAGGATAGAAATGAAATACATACAAACGGGCTGCTTCACTTCCTTGAAACAAGATTATTTACTTGTGTCAAACTGCAAGAAAACATGATTCTTAGCTTGAGGACAGAGGAAAAACATATAGCAAAGAATTTTGTCTATATTCCAGCTGCAGACTCCTCTAGTTATCTCTTAGGTACTGTCTTCTTACCCATCAAAGTGATATCTACAGGGCCATTACAGCAGACTTGAATAATCCCATCTACTCCCAAAATGCAACAAAATATGTTAAGGAAAATGTAAATGTATTGTAGCTGTATTGTTTCAGGAACTAAGTTTAAATAGGCATCTGCTTCATCCCCTGTTGTATCATACACAGTTTTGCTTCACTAATTTCATATCTTATGTTAATTATAAGCAGGAATTCATCAATAAAATTATCTCCCTAGCAGAGCTAGTCCAATGTTTTATAGAGTTTCCTTATCATGGAATCATAGAATCATAGAATGGTTTGGGTAAAAAGGGACCTTTGAAGATCACCCTCCTGGGCAGGGACATCTTTCACTAGATCAGGTTGCTCAAAGTCCCACCCAACCTGACCTTGAACACTTCTAGTGATGGGGTATCCACAGCTTCTCTGGGCAACCTGTTCCAGTGTCTCACCACCCTCATTGTGAAAAATTTCTGCCTTATGTCCAGTCTAAACTTACCCTCTTTCAGTTTAAAACTGTTGCCTCTTGTCCTGTCCTTACAGGCCCTGGTAAAACGTGTCTCTGTCTTTCTTGTAAGCCTCCTTTAAGTATTGAAAGGCCACAACAGGTCTTGGCGGAGCCTTCTCTTCTTCAGGCTGAACAACCCCAACTCTCTCAGCCTTTCTTCATAGGAGAGATGTTCCAGCCCTCTGACCATTTTCGTGTCCCTACTCTGGAGCTGCTCTAACAGGTCCATGCTTTTCTTGTACTGGGGACCACAGAGATAGAAGCAGTACTCCAGGTGGGGTCTCACAAGAGCAGAATAGAGAGGAGAATCACCTCCCTTGACCTACTGGCCCTGCTTCTTTTTATGCAGCCCAGGATATGATTGGCTTTCTGGGCTGCAAGTGCACATTGCTGGCTCATGTCCAATTGTTCATTTATCAGTATCCCCAAGCCCTTCTCTGCAGGGATACTCTCAATCCATTCATCCCCCACTCTGTATTGATATTAGGGATTGCCCCGATCCAGGTACAGGACCTTGCACTTGGCCTTGTTGAACTTCATGAGGTTCGCATGGGCCCACTCCTCAAGCTTCTCAATGTCCCTTTGGATGGCATCCCTTCCCTCACTGCACCACTCAGCTTGGTGTCATCTGCAAACTTGCTGAAGGTGTACTCAATCCCACTGTATATGTCCTTGATGAAGATATTAAATAGTATTGGTCCCAATATGGACTCTTGAAGGACACCACTCATTACTGGTTTCCACTTGGACATTGAACCATTGACTGTAACTCTTTGGATGCAGCCATCCACCCAATTCCTTATCCATCTAACAGTCCATCCATCAAACCCATATCTCTCCAATTTAGCATCAAGATTGTTGTGGGGGACCATATCAAAGGCCTTAGAGAAGTCCAGGTAGATGACATCCANGGGATACTCTCAATCCATTCATCCCCCACTCTGTATTGATATTAGGGATTGCCCCGATCCAGGTACAGGACCTTGCACTTGGCCTTGTTGAACTTCATGAGGTTCGCATGGGCCCACTCCTCAAGCTTCTCAATGTCCCTTTGGATGGCATCCCTTCCCTCACTGCACCACTCAGCTTGGTGTCATCTGCAAACTTGCTGAAGGTGTACTCAATCCCACTGTATATGTCCTTGATGAAGATATTAAATAGTATTGGTCCCAATATGGACTCTTGAAGGACACCACTCATTACTGGTTTCCACTTGGACATTGAACCATTGACTGTAACTCTTTGGATGCAGCCATCCACCCAATTCCTTATCCATCTAACAGTCCATCCATCAAACCCATATCTCTCCAATTTAGCATCAAGATTGTTGTGGGGGACCATATCAAAGGCCTTAGAGAAGTCCAGGTAGATGACATCCAGAGCCCTTCTCTTGTCCACTGATGCAGTCACTCCACTGTAGAAGGCCATTAGATTACTCAGGCACACCACCTAACTTATCCCACCTAGCTACTGTGTAATGTTGATTTATTCTGATATTTTTTTATCCCTGTATGGGTAAAAGTAAATGTTAAAATACAGGATTTCCTGTAGGTTGTCATTTTCCATGTCTAAGAGGTAGAAAGAGTTGCCACTGTTTCTGTGAAGAAATTTTTGTGTGTGCGCTAATCTGAGGTGAAAAGGTCACCTCTAGGCTTCAGGCAAGTCTTTGGAATAAACAGAGGTATAATTATATGACAGGTAAAAAACCCTGCTCTGACTTTAATCTCATCAGCATAGTGATCATGTGGTACCTTGCCTTGAATATAGGCCAGAGACCAGAAAGGGTATCTCTCTTGCCGAAGCCTGTGCTGGCAACTTTTCATTACTCTTATCTTGTGCTAATGAACTTAAACTTGGAGCAGATATGTCTTCCTGTATTCAAATGCAGCCTCATCTGCAATGCAGGTAAACCTTTGCTGGGAGACGTTAATTTCTCCTAATGTGCTCTCTGAAAATTAGCTGCCTCATCTAAGCTTGTTGTCTCAGCTCCTTCAGTAGTCAGTGGAGATGTAATTGGTACCTCCTCAGGGTGATTCACCATCCAACCTAGGAAGGTGCAAAGCACTATCCAGAGAGATCAGTCTCTCTCTCAAATCTTTTTAATAGCATTAAGTGAGAGATTTCCACCTTTGATATCAATGAACTAATCTTACTAAAGCCTTTTTTTTTTTTTTTATTTTTAGAGATTTCACTAAGCATCGAGAAATCTTTCTGACTATGTATGAATAGGTATGCTTTATGCCCTTCATCAGTTTTCATTGCCATTTTTAGTGAATTGAGGGTACCT
Source organism: Balaeniceps rex (assembly GCA_013401315.1). NCBI lineage: Eukaryota > Metazoa > Chordata > Aves > Pelecaniformes > Balaenicipitidae > Balaeniceps > Balaeniceps rex. The sequence goes on from VYZW01021809.1 coordinate 49,738, forward strand.
TTGTGTCAGTTTTACCTGTATATTTCACATAACACCAGTCTTTCTTTGCCTTGGTCCTTTTCAGAGAGAAGGAGATCTTGTTATTACAAACCCTTTTTACCCTTAGTTAACAGCCTAGAGTATTGTTTAAAATAAAGTGTATAGATTGAAATTTGTATTAACTATCATAAGTCTTTGTAATTTTTCTTCTCTTTAATTTTGAGACTTATTAAAATGTAGATGACAGTATTGGAAATAAATCATGCCTAATGCATTTTATTATTACTGTGCACTCTAAAACACTGAATAAAATGGTAATCCGAAAAATTGACATACAGAAAGACAGAGTCACTGAGTAGCCTAAGGATGGATTAACCAGTTCACATTGGCTATAATGTTATTCACTTGTGTGAGTCCTTGTTTGTAATAAGGAAATAATTGTGAATAAATCGATTGTTACATGAACTTTCCATGGTCAATATCTTATTTTAATACAGCTTTCTGGTGATAAATGAAGAGAATGGACAACAGAAAAGCAAAATTAAGGAGTCAGATTCATGCATGGTTCACAAAGGGCACGTATTATAAATGACCTTAAGTCATGGTCAATTAGTTTTTTGTTTCAGTAATTATTATAGGAATAATCACCTTCATAAATTTGACAGTGTCTATTTTTAGAGAATAAAGTATATGAATTTATTTTTTAGAACATGCCATACAGGAAAAAAAAAAGACCGTGGTAATTTGGATCTATTGTGAATCCAATCAGTAAGGCAAAAGGACTTACACTAGTACAAATAGGTATTGTGGTCTTTTCTGGAAAGCATTTAAAAATGCTTCTGCTGCCTGGCTATCACACTATGGTATCATGCTTAGTCTTTTTAAATTGCCAAAATGTGAGTTAGAAGGTTAGTCTTAAAGGGACACTTAACATAAACATGCTAAATCTCTTATTGAGTGCAGCCTTCAGTAAGCATTTGGTAATAAAGCAGCTCATTTTCTATGGACATCTCTTCACTGAATTCTGTAGTTTAGTAACTATGGTTATGTAAAAGTCAACAATACTTTAAGTCATGCTCTGCCTTCATGTCACTGTTTATACAGGAGATAAGACTTTCTCAGCAAATAAAGACTTTCAGTGAGCTTTAGTTGAAGAAACAACCAAAACTCTTATTGACTTCAGAGGGGAGCAGGATTTTGGTTTTGCCTTTTTCTAGAGGCTCTTGTTATCTCAGTACCCAAGCCTTTGGATGCTGAGAGTTTCAGATCACTCTGAGATTAATGTGAGCAAACAGCATTGTGCATCTAGTAGAACCAGTCCCCAGCTACCAAAACCCACGTGGAAACAGCTGTCACAAAACCTTGCTTTGTGCTGCATGTATCTGAAATGAAGTCCAGAAGTCCCAACAGATCATAGGAAGGTTTTGTTGGAGACAAAAGAAGAGGCAAACTGAAGACTGTATTTTGGTTTTCACCCCTTCTATTTAGAACACATTAAAGAGGGATGGGAGGTTAAGTGGTCACCAGCTGAGCAAAATTAGTGGGGAAAGCAACCCAGAGAAGGAAAATAAAGGAAAGTAGAAGTGATTGGTTGAATGAGAGAGAGGTGATTGCAAGAATAGAGGGAAAATGGAGTGAAGAAATCAGTAGCTCATATCATGTATTGCAAATAAAAAGTGGAGAAGTAGTAACTGAAGCGGAAGGACTAAGTCTGTTAGCTGTCAGACAATAGTGTTTTATGATCACTTGCACCAAAACTAAGTTGTAATTCATTTGGCAATGGAGACACACAACTACTTTGTATTTTGTTAGCAAGCCCATATACTGATACAACCACTGGAAAAATTAATCTCAAAAGGAAAGTACCTTGCCTTGTTCATGATGTATCACATCAGGTCAGCATGTTCTTCCTGAGAATCTCCAGCACCCTGTACCGCTTCCTCAGCTGGAACTTCCAGACCTGATGTGGCCAGGGTAAACATTAGGGAATGCTCCTACTTTCCAGGAATAACCTTGGTCTTCTGAAGACATACAATCTAGATTGACAGTTGGCAAATTCATAAAAAACCAAGCAAACATAAAGCTGCTTTTTAGGTGATGGAAAGTGAGCCAAAATCTTATTACTCCTTAAATGGAAGAATTAGGTAACAAATTGGAGTAAAAATTAGTTTATGGTTCATGTGAATATCTATTCCTTCTTTAACGATGATTACCTCTTCACTGTAGTCTTAAAAGGTCAGGGTTGAAAAAGGCCAAGATGGTAAGGTCATCATATCTTCCGGCAGATGAAATATGCATAGCTTGGCTGGCCTTTGCCCTGCAAATATAGAGAAGTTTAAAAAACGTCAACATTAAGTATGACAAATACTATTGATTTTTCTTGTTAGATGAACCATCTAACTAGGTGCTAGGATGAATTATGACTACTGTTTGTCAGTAGCAGTGGTGGTATTTGGGATTTTTCTCCTGACTGCTCAAAATTTGTCCTCGTTGAAGATTTGCATTCCTGGAGCACTACAGGTTTCTGTAGCCTTGTGGCATGGACATACCATCTGGCTTTGCTGGTGGTAAAGGTTACTGCCCTCAGCTCCTTGTTTCCCTGTCAGAGATAATTGCCCTCTTAGATCTGCCTGCACACTGCTCATGTGAGCACTCCCTAACCTTTTCCAAGAAAAATGAACTAGACTAGCTTAAATAGTTTAAAATAATAGTTCTGCTGCGCTGTCTTCTTTTTTGATGAGTGACTGCAACCTTTTGATGAATATTGTTTGCAGGGAGCAGCTCTCTGTATACCTGTGGAAGGGGACAACCACAGGCATACTTTACTCTTCACCCAGAATTTAACTAGCTTGTTTCCTACTGAAAAGAGTATGCCAGTATAAGTTCTGGCAATGTACTTTATCTCTGCTATAATGTTTTGGAATCTTTCCCTTAGAAAAAGATGAACTGATGCACCTACAGCTCTGCACGATGTCTATTTCCATTTTATAATTACTGAGTTAACTGTAACTTAGGTAAAGTATAAGCTGTCTTCCAAAATGCATAGGCTTTATGCATTCAGAACACTACAACATGATTTATAACACTGAATTACTGTAACTTGCTCAAAATCAGTTTGAGAGTAAACAGATTGTTTGCTACCTCTTATTAGCACAGTGGTCAGTAGTGTCATAACAAAGTAGTCTGGATGTGTATAATTATGCCACAGTGGTATAATGGATATAGCAAACATAAACAGAGAATTTGATGATATAAGCACTTCATGGAAATTTTTTCTAAAACAGTTTCCAGACTGCTGTGAGGAATTAAATTGTTCTGCCTTGCTTGGCTTAGAGAAATGCTCATACTACTCATACTTTCTCACTGCTCTCTAATAAAGTATTGAAGTAGAAAAGTGAATTGAACTGCTATAGTTCTTGGAGCACTTCTGCATTTGGGGTATGCCAGGGTGTTTAAACAATCTAAGTCAAGGACTAGGCTACCGCTGGACTTCTCTTACAATGATAATATTCTATTTATCTCAGTACTAACTCTAATTTTAACCAAGCTGTGAGTCAATGCTACATTTGCTGTAGACTTGTTGGCTCAGGCATTCTTAATGTTTTATAGCATATTCAAAAATAATGTTAGCCAGAATTTTATTATTTATGAATGCAGTAATTTTAAGGAAGAAATATTTCATTGAAATAATTCAAATGATCTGAAATTCTTCCTCTTCTTCAAATTCCTTTCTTCTGTCTGAACACCAAATCCCTATCACACCAATCTCTTGAAATTGAAACTTTTGCCTTTGTCTAGGTTTAGGTGAAGTCTTGGAGAAATGTAAAGGGAAAGAGCTTTACTGAAGAAACTTCACAATGCCTGAAAAGAATGATAACTGTTGTTTACTTTAAACCTACAGTTAAAATGCCTATATCAACATTTTTTCCAGTTAATGATCTTTGGCTTCATAATATCCTTTTATTCTTAGGAGAATTGGTTTACAAAAATCTCTTTAATCCATTTTCATAAGACAATTTCATTGGAGATACTATCATATTACAGCAATGAAAAGTCATCAGCACACCATATATTCTCTCATGCACCTGTGATTGTTATAAAGTGTTGTTTGTTTGTTTGGTTTTTTTTCCCTATTACTGGATCACTCAAGAAGAGGAGACTTGCATGTTTGATTGTACTAAGTTGATATAGGTATTATAAATCAATAAAAAACATTAGCATAAGTTTGTCTTTGATGGGTTATTTTGAACACACAAACTCCAGGAAAAGTTTGAGTTGTCTCATAGATCAGGAGAAACTCACCAGAAACCAGATTTTTTCACTGGGTTTTCAAAGGAGTCCCCCAAAGTAATTGACACAATAAAATAGTGGAGTAGAAGTGAAGTTATAGTGTCCTGGTTTCAGCTGGGATAGAGTTAATTTTCTTCCTAGCAATTGGCATAATGCTGTGTTTTGGATTTAGTATGAGAATAACATTGATAACACACTGATGTTTTAGTTGTTGTCAAGTAGTGCTTACCCTAGTCAAGGACTTTCTTTTTCAGCTTCCCATGCTCTGCCAGGTGCACAAGAAGCTGGGAGGGGGCACAGCCAAGATAGTTGATCCAAACTGACCAAAGGGCTATTCCATACCATATGACGTCATGCTCAGTATATAAACTGAGAGGAGTTGGCAGGGGGGCAGCGATCGCTGCTCAGGGACTGGCTGGGCATCGGTCGGCGGGTGGTGAGCGGTTGCAAAAAAACCTTGTGTTTTTTCCCTGGGTTTTGTTTGTCTCTCTCGTTCTCCTTTTCATTGCAATTTTTATTACTATTATTATTATTATTATTATTATTATTATTATATTTCAATTATTAAACTGTTTTTATCTCAACCCATGAGGTTTCTTACTTTTGCCCTTCCGATTCTCTCCCCCATCCCACCGGAGGGGAGGGTGAGCGAGCAGCTGTGTGGTGCTTGGTTGCTGGCAGGGGCTAAACCACGACATATAGTTAGTTGTGCAATGCTTCCAAGTCAGTCAGGAAATGGCTATAATTATTTTCACATAGTCAACCCCCTCCAACTCCTAGAAAGAAAGAAATAAAAAAAAATTTGCAGCAAGAAATAGAGAATTATTTTTGTAAGCCAAAAGGAACAGAATACCCCTTTTAAATGCTCCAGTCCCAATCTTCTCTAAGTATTGCTTAAGGTAAAGATATTTTTATCTTCAATGAAAGTACAAATGCCAGCTGAATTACTGTTTAATATGTCAATTGACAACAAACCAGTGTCCACTCAGGAGTCACTTTTATTTGATTAAAAAAAAAAAATCTTAGCAATATATATGCAAACTTTTACAATCTTTTCTTTTGTATTTTTTGTGATTTTTCTTACTTTTACTTCCTGAAGAACTTTTGTAGGTAGATGTACCCCAAACTAGAGTAGTCTTAACATCTGCTTGATTTCTATAAAAACATTTTACAAGTTTTCATATTCAGCAATGTCTGTACAAGTATATAAAAAGTAGCTGAGGGGCCCTGACCCTGAGACTCTGGTCCAGTGGCAGTGTAGAATCTTCTTGGGCCAAGGGTTGCTGCTGAAACATTGTACTTAATAACAGCTGATAGCACTGTCTCCTCTCAATTTCTTCAGTCATGAGGAGTCCCCTTGTATTTTCAGCCATCCTGTGCCAAAGGGTTCCAAAATTTTCCATGTAGAAAAAGGTATATTCTTTATTGCATGTCTCAGTCCAAGAAATAGTTTTGCTTTTTTCTAAACCACACGTGTATCATACATCTAATGTTCATACATTCAATGCTAAGAGACCTCTGGGTCAGAATTTAGATAGAAGTTTATACAAGCCTTTCTAATATCTTCTTCTGAAGAGAAAAGTATAGTTTGTATTTTTATACTCTACCCAGGAAGACTGGGTTATGTACTATGTATGCTGGCTCTTACATATTACCTGAAGGTATGAAGTCTCAGTTTGGTGGATTTCAAGGAGCATTGCCTATACAATTTTGACATGCTCCAATTGTTGGAATCAGAAAAGCTGCCAACTGATGTTCCATTCACACTTTTGAAGACCATTACATCTTTTATTTAACCTCAAGTTGGGATGCTCTGACTGGTGAAGTAGTGTTACAGTTATTTTTTTTTTACAGAGGCTCCCTCACCATCTTCCTTCATGAGGTCACTGTTCTGAGTGTAACTATGGAGGCTTGTACAGCCGCACAATAGAGAAACACAGATTCTTAGATTCTTCCATTCTCACTGAGCTTCTGTGGAAGGTACTCTACATATCCATATGTACTCCTCATTTCACTGCCGCCTTTGAAATCCTGACAGTGCCTGCAGGAACTGAGGCAGACCTATGCTTTGGGGAATGCTGCCCTGTGTAGTCCAGGGCCAGTGAGAGGACATGCTGGAGGATATCTGCAAGTGCTTCAAGGCTTGTCAATATGTGGAGTTTCCGCTATGATCCTAGGTTACTAGCGAATAGGTGGATTGTGCCCGTTGTGTCAGTCCTTCATTGATCCCAACTGATATACAGAAGTTATCTCATCAGTATTCTGCTAATCACGTGGCCATGACCAACAGAGTTTATGGCAGGTGCATAGACATCATTCTTTCTGCTAGCTACTAAAAGTAGGAGAGGAAAGTGAGCAAACAGAAAGTTGTACTATTCACTGAGACACCCGTTAAAGAAGTGGGAGTGCAGTGGGAAATCTGTTCTAGCCAGCTGCGTGATTTTCACCTCTCAGCAATACCTGGTAGGATCACCTGATTCCACTAGCTGAAGGTGGTTTTAAGACTCTTAAGAGAATCAATGAATTAGGAGCAAACTTTGGTCTTGGTAAAATCATTGTGATTTATTTATTAATTTATGTTCAAAATGCTACTGAAAATTTTGATGCAATGTATTTAGATTTTCTTAAACAGTTCTGAACCATGTGCTTGGGTAGTCCCATTTAAGTCAACAGAGCTACTCATATGACAAACTGAAGTGCCTTCCTGTTTAGAGTGGTATTTTGATGCACTTAGTCAGGAGTCTTTTCATTGGTTGTGTTAACCATCTTCTTTGATAATTTGGAAATATTAGCTTTTACTATTACTAAATATTGCTAAATACAAGATTTTACTTTTAAAAGTACTAAGGTTAACATATTCTACTTTGACACTTTGCTGAAGCTGTTAGAAACATACTTGCTAAAAACTCAACATCTATTTATTGTGCCAGAAACACATCAGCAATTACTTTGTCTGCTCTAGAGTCTGACTTGAAGGAATCATAACTTTAACACAGAGGTTAAATTTTTTCACTGAAAAATTTTGTTTAATAATCTTTTGTCATTTTTATAATATAGTATTATGTAATTGATGTTTACAATTTTGTCAAGAAGCTACAGTGTTTTCCTAATAGATTTATTATGTATTTTAATAACTAGGCAAAAGTAGCTGTAGAGCTCAATTAGTGTGCTATGATGCAAACTTAAACACTGTAACTTCCTGTAGTACCTTCAGTGCCTGTGTTACCCTAAAAACTGAAAGTGTTTAAGTGATCTAACTCTTTTAATACAGAATTTAGTAGCAATTGAAGTCAGGGTGTGATTGTATTTCAAGATCATCTTTTAATTGAGGTGATGACTCGTAGTCAGGTATGATGGTGATGAAAGGTGAATGATTACAGAATTTGTCATCTATAATTAAAATATCTTTGGAACAGTAGTGACATTGTGGTTGTACATAGCTCAGGTCCAAAACAAAGACACATCTCCAGACCTTGCTTTTCTCATGGAATCACAATAGGCTGATATATATATATATTTCTAAATGACCATTTCCAAATAGAAAGGGAGCTGAAACAAAGATACTTTTGATTTACCTCTAAAAAAAGAATTTAAAAAAATCAGACACCTGGTATTTTGAGATTGAGCTCTGGAATGATATATCTCATTCCTACCTTTATCTTTAACTTTAAGCAATGTATTTTGTAATAATTCTAAAATATCTCAAGTAAGAATTGGTTGATCTGGTTATTCTTCTGTCATCATTCATTTCTTTCACCCCTTCACAGAGATATTTAGGAAAAAAAGAGTGATTTGCTCTTTTTCATTCCCTTCTCATTATCAGCCTCTTGGAGAAACAGCTTGACTGGTTCTTATCTCTCTTCCTATTTGCCAGTGGATTTGTTCAGCATACATGTGAAAAAACTCTAATGCAATATTAATTTTAAAAATAAGTTTTTTGGTCTTAGACAGGAATCACTTCAAGAATCTTCCTCTGGAGGCCTTTAAGGACTCTGCTCTGCCTACTCCCCCTGTCTGCATTGAAAAAGTAAGCTTCGCTCTAGAAGTACCTCCTCATTGAAATTTAGGTGCAAAACATCTGTCTGTAGTGGACAGCAGTTTCCTTTCAGTTATTTCCATGTTCCTTTGCCACTAATGGATTTAATCTATAAATGAATGCAGTGGTTTCTCTGATAGAGACATTTATTAAATATGAAGAAGGCGTTAGGACAGCTTGTTTGGATGCTTGATTCAGAACGAGTGCATTGCAATTGCTTTCCCGATTAGACTGTGAGCACATGCCTGCAGTGTTTTAACAAGTGCCATTTCAGTAACTGGAACGGAACATAAAAACAAGTGCTTGAAGAACAAAGAGAAGTTGCTTGCTTTTTTATAAACACAGTTCTTTGAGATCTTCTGTCTATATGGCTTCAACAACTCTCTGTCCTTTTTTCTGCTGTAGTCAGGTATGCTATCATCATCTCTCTGGATGTGAAAGGATACAGGGTTTTGTTGTTGTTCTACCCGCTTCTTTACACACTTTGGAAGTGGCATGATAATAATATACTGTAAATAATTAGATGCAAACAGGTAA